>JALIZH010014119.1:0-180942 GCA_030522465.1 Rhipicephalus appendiculatus | reverse complement strand
TCTCAGAGGCACAGTTCCTTGGTCACTGTTCTGTACAGCAACACGTATACGAAGACACGCCGTAGACAAATTTCTAGCGGCGGAATCAAGAATACTCTATTCATACCCGTTAGTATCGACGTTGATTATGTGCGTCACTACCAAATCGCGCAGTTTACAATACTCCACGAGAAACGACTAGGTGGCAACGTTAACCCGCCGCTATGGTCTAGTGCAGGGGTCTCAAACTCATCGCAGGCCGCGGGCCGCAGTCACAGAATTTAGTCTCGCGAGGGCCAAGATTCGGGAAGAAGGTAAGAGTGAGGGGGGGGGGATGAGCAGTTCGCACACATTGTCAGCAAACATTGCCCTTTAAAAAGAAAGTGTCCCATGTCTCATGTACGGGTCATTTCTGAAGATTTGGGGCCAGGATTCTATCCAACATGCCCATACCGACCTCCAAAATGAGTAAAATGTGGACGCCGATTCTAAAATACCGTTTTTTATCACGGTTACGCTTCAACACATAGTGACCACATGGGGTGACTCACGAAAACAATGCTTTACACCAGTCATGCCCGGATAGCTCACGCACATTCTCATTATGAAATAAAACCTATAGGGTGAACATAGCCATGTGCGGGCCGCGGGCCGCAAGCGAGAGGATCGCGGGCCGCGTGTTTGAGACCCCTGGTCTAGTGGTTACGGTGCTCGACTGCTCACCCGCAGGTCGCGGGATCGAATCCAGGCCGCGGCGGCCGCCTTTTCGACTGAGGCGACAATGCTTGAGGCCCCTGTGCACGTTAGAGAACCCCAGGCGGTCGAATTTTCCAGAGCCCTCCACTACGGCATCTCTCATAATCATATCGTCCTTATGGGACGTTAAACCTCAACAATTATTAGGTGCCAACATTACAAATTTATAAGACTGCAAAATGTTTCAGCCCTCTTATTGAAGAAGTCGCGAACGGTGGCCGTCAGCAGTGCGTTGCGGCTACTCTGTAATCCAGGCCTCGAAAAAGTCAGTGAATTACAATGACGCAGCATTTTTTACATAATGTAACGAACATATTGCAGTCAGTCGAGTCGCAACGCTATGGCGCAATGAGTGAATACGTGACTAGCGCCAGCTTGGTTTTGGTCGACAGAGCTCTTGCAGCGGCTGCACAGTAATCCTTTCACCCAGAAATCGCAGATATGGACAAAGCAATGCAACCAGGATAACAATAATTCACGTGGCTTTACGTGCCAAAAACCACGATATGGATATAAGGCGCGCTGTAGTGGGGGGCACCGGAAATTTAGACCGTCGGGTGTTCTGTAACGTGCACTGACATCGCACGGTGCGCGGGCCTCCAGGATTTCGCCTCCATCGAAATGCCAACGCCGCAGCTGGGATCGAATCCGCGTCTTTGGGGTCAGCAGCCGAGTACCGTAACCGCTACACAACCGTGGCGGATCAGAACCAGAATGCTGCGTTGATCCGCAAAGACGGGGACGGACAGGGCGATTGAGTCGTCACTCTTTCGAAGTCAATTTTCCTGTCGATACTTACAGCGCGCGCGCGATATTGGCGTTCGTGAACGCAGTGAAAAACGTCCGCCTCAATTTGAAGTGCTTCCGGACGCCATCGTTCTCGAACTCTAAAAAATTTCGCCTCACGCCTTGATTGCCTTCATCTGTGAGCGTCTGCAGCAGTGCACGTCACGCTTACGTATAGGACAGCTCCGATGACGAGTGATTTCGGTCATGGCTCGTCGAACTACGTCGCCAATTCGTCGCGAAGCAGTTTGTCGAATCAGTACGAAGGAACATCGTCGGATGGGGCAAGCTCAACGCGCTGCACCTTTGTCGCACGATGGAGCTGAAATTATGCATTTTCTCTGCGGGCGCTCAGTGCGGTTACGTGCTCTTCGAGTTCTGTCGCGAACCGTTGCTCATATGCCCGCCGCACACTGACACGAGCTCCTCGAAGCGGTGTCCGCCGGAAACGCAATGTGCAGGAAAACTGCATGCCACGGTAACTATCTGGGGCACATGAGGTGACTTCGTGCGCAACCTTTTCTTTCTTTCTTTCTTTCTTTCTTTCTTTCTTTCTTTCTTTCTTTCTTTCTTTCTTTCTTTCTTTCTTTCTTTCTTTCTTTCTTTCTTTCTTTCTTTCTTTCTTTCTTTCTTTATTTCTTTCTTTCTTTCTCATCCAATTATCTTTAGTCGCCCTCGCAGCAGAAACGGGCCAGCGCATCCGGCATTTCGAAAATTGCGTTCTATGATTTGCCTTGTGAAAAAAAACAAAACAAAAAAAAAACAATGAGGTTCGTAATCAAGAGCCCCCCTGCTGCGCTGCTTAGGTTGAAAATGAGTAAGCCTACCGTGGCTGATATTATTGGGGGGTTTTGTATGTTTGACATCTTCTGCTGGCTCATATACTTAATGCGATTCCTCCTTGTTCTGTCCTGTACATTGCGTCATTACAAACGGCAACGGCGCATGTCCAGCCCTGGGGTCTGCGTATCGTCGTCGCTATCGACGACCTTATTCTATAAATAGCCGTTATGTTTCGCCATTAAAACGCCATAGGGCATAACCAGCTGTCCGTGGACTTATTGTTGTTCCTATCAGTCTTATTCCAATACCGCTTAACATTACGTCATTGAGGGACGGTATTATATGTAATACGTGGCCTGGGGCGGTGCGAGTAATCGATTCGGCAGAATCCATGGCCGCATCCTTCGCTTCAGCCAATGAACCGAACGAAATTCGTTGCTTACGATTAGAGTGTGCGCGGACTATACTATCCATCTTTCTGAAATGCGCAGGTTTAATGGAGCGCGCATGCGCAGTGGTATTCCATATTACGACGACGACTCTTCGTCCGTTACGTCTCCGTGCAATTTACAGAGGTGTACTCATTTGAGCGAAAATAATGAACGGAGGGACACACCGTCGAACGAACGTTTAGGGCCAAAGAAACGGACTGGAGAGGCCTCGAGATTGGCCTTACGCGGACTTCCCTTGTGTTCACTTTTATTTTATTTTGCACTACCCGATACTTGGCGAATTCAAAGGAGTGGGTTCGTGACAACAAATCTAAAACACTGCATCTGCATCACGTTTCAGCTTCTTCTTTTAACGGCATTTTAGGTTTGCATTCAAACCAAAGAAGAACCAAAGAAACGCAATGACTCTCGAAACCAGCCCACGAAAAGAGTCCTCAACGAAACCCTCGTATCCTAAAGCAGCCCTTGTTTCTTTATTTCGACCGCTCCCCTTCCCTACCATGATTGTAATTTTTTTCAGCGTCTCCTTCTTCTCATTGTAAGCGCTTCTTTCCTCGTCGACTCGCAATAGCTATACTTAAAACGATCGGACCACTACGTGGCTTGTGTCGTCTATAATATACGTACTACCATCGGGTCCAGCGCGTGCTGCTCGCTATGCAGGCGTCTCGTACAAAGAAATTGAAGGCCTGTCCGTTATTCGGGTCTTTCGGGCTACCGAAACAAGTGAAAGACACGCGTACACTATACATGCAGTACAGCGGCGTGTGCATTATCTTTACGTACGAGCATGCTGGCTGCTATTGGAGGCCGATTATTACGCGCTGGTCACATCACGAATGGTTGCGCTCCGCATGAGCAGCAAGTTATTTTTCCTCCATCTGCAGCTCGCCTTGTCTTCTGGAGCAAGCACATATAGCGACGATGTAAAAAAGTAAACGCGAGCATTGACCTCGACAGATAGTCGCTGCCAACTGCTCCGCCACTCTCGTATAGAAACAAGTTGCTTCTGGAGATGTTTGTCCACACAGGCACGCTGGACTTGATATCTACCCGTGACGATGCGCTTCAGCTTCAACGTAAGTGCACAAACTTAACAAGGATCGACTTTTGGTGCTGTTGACAAGGCATACATCTTAGAGGGTTGAGCGTAGCAACTTTGTTGCACATGTAACTGCAAACAGCGCTTGTTCGATTCGGGCGCCGAATCACAGCTTATATGTGAAGTGGAATAACTTCGGCACGCAAGCAAACAGAGGTGCACCGACATATGACAGTTATTTTTTTTTCGTTAGAGATAATCAACGTTTGCTAGCACAATCCTGGTCTTGCTTGACAATATCTTTAGTGTGTTTTCCTTCTTATGCCCATTGCAAAATGCTTCTGCGCTAAACACCGTGAAAAGATTAAGCAGACGGGTGGGAATGCACGCTTTGTCTTGCACAAGAGCACGAATCTTGCGTGTTCTTGTCATTAACATACACTCTAAGGCAGCAAGCAATAAAGGAAATAACATGTGCTACTCTTTTCGATCAGTCCTCATTCGCCACGTATATGACTCCTTTTAAAGAGAAGTATGAACCTTTTTATTTTATTGCGATAGCAATTATATGGACAGTCTCAGCTGATTTTCGCCGTCGCCGTCTGCATGTCGACGCCGTCATTCCAGACCACCTGGGGGTTTGAACCAGCGACCCCTCGCTCCGCAGCCTGCTAGCCAACACAGCCAAAGGGCATGCTCGTGCCAGCGATATAACGGCGAGCTATTCATATGCACCATTTGCCGCTCGCGGTACGCAGATCTCGCAACAGCTTGAGCGTGTTTTCTATCCACGACGCCTTTACAGTTTCTTTCAAATTGAAAATTGCCCTTGAGATGCGCACGAAAACGTGGCTCCCTTCTGTACCACTCATGATGTAGAATGGAACAAAAGAACACCGGGCACGCGTCAGACGCCACCGCGTGGCAGGAGACGCAGAGGGGTCATTCCGCGTGCCGCACTTTAAAAGAAAAAGAAGAGTCAAACAGCGTCGAAAAGTCATATAATTATATAATCAATCCTTGACCAATCCCCCCTGAGTGGGTATGAGCCATGTCAGAGGCAACAGCAACAACAGTGTCGGCTTCTGCATTTGTGGACACTCAGCGCGTCGCTCAAATAAAAATATGTAACAACTGCGACAGCGGTTAGTTCACGCTTGTCCTGTGTATACCTATGCGTCCTTTTCGAGCGTCCTCCTTTGTGCTGCGGCGGCGCGTTCCAAGTATCGAGCTGCTTGTCGTTCTTCGTGTGACAAACTAATTTCTTGCTATCGCATTCATTGCTTCGCCCTAGTGGCGAAACTGTGATTTTTTTAGGTACCTCGACTATTCGACGAGAGTTCAATGATATCCAGAGTTCACGTGTCTCTTTAACGTGAGTCGTATACGTGGCTGGTCAGGACTCTAAAAAAAAGGAGCCAGATGACTCTCTTTTAGTCTTAGAGTGTAGTTTGTACACATATCTATACTGTCAATAACCGCTCGCCACAGCGTTCCACATGTACGTGCGAAGCCTATCAGTTTTTTTTTTTTTTTCTGCCCTACAGAATTGCTATCAGCAATATTTTAATGGTCCTACCCGCGTGGGCAACTGTGGTCACTTCACTTCATGGGAAAAAGGCCGACAAATTCAAGGGAGGCTTGTGTTGAGTACTGCCCCATGGATACCACGTTTTAGTGCCGCGACGCGAACAACATACCTCAGAATACCCGTGCACCACCTTTAGTTTCCTTGGGCAAATAAATTTTCTTAACGTGGTATGCAGCTGATCACGGTTGACTGAATGACTAATTTCTCTCGTTAGAGACCAAGTTCTGGCAAGCGTAGGCTTGTCTTCATCCTCGCTTCGGTGGAGTTCCATCGTCGATACGCATTCGCGCGAAGCGGTACTAGTTGATCATGCCAAGCATCAATCTTACTCTGAACATCTGCCACCTGTCCTCTTGCCCCTTTGCAAAACTCTTTTACCTTAAAAAAAAAAATTAAAATTAAAAAAAAAACAAAAAAAAAACACACACAGAATGTTGTGAAGTAGTAACTGCGCCCGTAACGAACATTATCGGACAAAACTCGCCAGCTCATGGGTTACGCAGACCAAAAAAAAAAAAAAAAAAAAAAAAAAAAAAAAAAAAAAAAAAAAAAAGGTTGCAAATAATACGATCGTTAGGCTTATCAGCCGGAAAACAAGGGCGCAACCCACTGTGTCGGCGTAGTCGTAGAGGTGTTTCGCAGAAATGCACCAAATTCCGGGTTCGAGTACTCCACTGGCGGCGCTGAGCGTTGTGGTGGAGGCCAAATGCAGAAACATCCGTGTACTTAGATACATGCGCACGTTAAAGAACCCCAGGTTGTCAAAACTAAACCGTAGTACCACACTTCGGTGTACATCGTATAACCGTATATAGCAGTTTTGGCACGTCGAATCCCGTAAGTTCTTTTTCATCACCGAGTGAGAGCCGTATTCAGGTAAACTTGAGGTCATGAATTCTGAGAGCCTCGTAGCATCGTCAACTGGTGAGCAAACAAAGCGAGAAAGAATGAGAGAAATAGAAACGATACACACGTACGGCGCTTACGATGCAAGTCCCGGCGTAGACATCTATGCACAGGTACACACGACTGTAGCGATAGACGGATATATAGAAAGAGGGTAGCAGGCGTATAAACACAAACGGATTGAAAAGACAAAGTAAAATCTAGGAAATGTTATAAACAAGAACACATATATAAGGGCGTAGCAACTTAACGCTGCGGTGTTCGGGGCGTGTGATCAAGATAACGTCGACCCCACGCGACCTCTCCCTTGCGTTCCTTATTTGTTTGCTTATGTACTCGGGTACAGGTCTCCTTCGGAACAAAGTCGTCGTTGTCTTTCGAGAGACGGCGGGGACCGTAAGACGACACTCACTCCTATCGCTCTACCATCCGCACCGCAACACCAGCGCTAGGATCCTAAACTCCATCCCACACCAACGTGTGGGCAACAGGCTGTTGCTTGTGTTCGGCGTCTTTGGCAGTCGAAGCACGCACGCGAGCTCCACTCCCCTGCAGCGAGCAGCCCACTGTATACAACCGCTCCCACCGCAGCAGCGACCATCGGAGAAGACACGCGCGTCCTCTGGTGCTTATTGTTTTTGTCCCCTAAACACACGCCTTGCTCCGCGCGAATTCGGCGCTGCGAATGAAGGCGATAAGGGGACGACGAAGAAGAAGAAGATCGCTTCTCGCTGGCACCGCCCACGTTCGGCTCGCTTCTTTGCCTGGCGGCGCGCGCGCGCTCTTCGAAGAAGCGACAGCAAAACGAGAGATAGCCGCGCCTACCCTCCTAATTCGTGCGTGCTGCCTCCTCTTCTTCCTTGGTCGTATAAACGCCGCGGTTTCGTCTTTGCTATCGGGGACAGCGCGAGCGGCGCGAGCCACGCGAAATCAGGTGGTGCGTCTAGTTTTTCCTCGACGCGTTCTTTTCTGGATGCACGCGTCCTCTTGGAAACAAGAACCCGAGACAATGCAGTTGTGGACGTTGAGAAGATGCTAATTTGGCTCCTTAACCCAAAATCAACGGCGCGACGACAACTCCCACTCGAGGAAATAATCGAGTAACGTTGATATTTTTGACGACTTCTTAGAGTTGGAATCTGTCTATAGTCTTATAATAGCGTTTCTCTCTTTCAAGTCTCGCAGTTTCGTGTTGGGTGTGGTACGACGCGATAATGATAGTTGCGTTGTGATTCGACGGCCGCGGTTAACGTTGCAGCCTGTCCCATGCTGCGCCCACATGCGATTGCGAAAAAGGATTCTAAGAGCTGCTGCCAGGTCGGGAGCGAATCGTACGGGAAGTTAATTAGTTATAGGCGTTGGCTCAAGGATGATGAGTTCTCCATGCTACTACTGTAATTTCAACGCGAGGAGTGCGTGCATGTTTCGTTTAGGTACGACTGTATGCTTCTGAGCAAATTAAAAAAAATAAAGAAATAAAATTAAAAAAGAGGTAACAACTGATTACATTAACATCGCTCCTTAAGCGTCCGGCTACTAACGGAATACGGGCTCTAGATGCACGGCCGTACACAAGTGCTTGAAAACAGTATTACACGTTGGGCCACCACAGTGGGACGGTGCCCTGAATGTGCGTGACACGAGGCTGTCAATTTGCCTAATTGCCTTGGGTGAATGCACCATGTGTATATCCCTTCAGTCTTCATGATATACGTCTGGCATCCTATGCCAAGCCTTTTCGGTACCTATATTAAGGCGAAAACCACACATGACCCTTGAGCAAATAAAAAAAAATTACACCATCTCCCGCTAAACGGAACCATGTGTAGATGCGAAGCAGCGGGCGCTAACGCTTACACTGGCGGCGGCGTTGACGCTGGCGCTCATCGCAGCGTTGCGCAGGAGAGAAAACTGGGGAGGCGCAAAGCACGCAGTGATGGAGCGGTGTTTCCTACTGGAACATGTCAATCGCTGCTAATGGGCAATGAGAGACAGGAGACTCCGACTGGACACAGAGACCCGCAGTCCGCTTTTAGTTAACGCGCACGCTGCGAATTTTTATTGTTCAACAACGCACAGGAGAAATCTCCCACCGGCACCACCTTGCAGGTCAAGATCCAGTGCCATATATACGGGGTGGCCAGTGAACGGTTGTGCAGCGTGAGCAGTCGGTTTTTTCAACCAAGAAACTCGCCAGCAGACGCTGCCTGCGTCGGCGTCGCGAGGCTTGAGAGGGGGGGAACGTAGGAGAGGGGGGACGCGCATGCGCAGTGGGGAGTGTGGACGCCGCGGGCAGGGATGCCTAGAGGAGAGAGGGGGAGCGTAGGAGGGGAGAGAGGAGGGGAGGCGCATGCGCAGTGAGGGTGTGCTTGCCGCGGGGAGGGATGCCTAGAGGAGAGAGAGGGGGGAGAGGAGGTTTTTTTATTTTTATTTTTTTGAAAGGGTTTGCGCATGCGTAGTAAGGGAGGCCATGCGGCACACCACCACCACCACCGGATTAAGCTTCGTCATAAGATGCTTCACATCTAAAAATGCGGCGTCCAGTGACGCGAACCGATCCCGTAGTTCCTGCAACACCGGATGAAGTTCAGAGCACAACAGAAAGTGAAGGGGGGGGGGGGGGACCTCATGTGTAGACTATTGGTGCATGAGTTTAACCAAATGTGAATTAAGGTGATTACGGCACCTAGAGTCGGTGGTAATGCGTAGGCAACCGAAAGAGAACAATGAAAAAAAAAAGTAACCATGCGACGACTGAGAAACTCAAAGTAATTTAATGAGTCTCTCGTAAGAGCTCGTGCTTTCGCACAAGCAATCTGAGCAATCTGGGGAACAGGGACTCGATTTATTATAGCAATCGAATAAAGACTACGCAACTCCTATGGCAGCAAGAAATGTACAGAAGAAATTAACGATTACAGCGAAAACGAAATGAACCAAATGCCCACCTGCTTCCGGTGGGAGCAGAACTCACGACGAGGTTTTTCACGGTCTAGCCGTGACGGCGATTATTGCAACGTTTTTGTATATGAAGTATATGAACGCTGACTTGAGAGGGCTAATGACTTCGACTAACGCCTGCCCACCAGTGATGGTGCGGATTATTATGTCAGCCGGAGGTGGCGCTGGTTAATAAACCATCGCATTACCTAATCAAGGATGCTAGGATCGATAATCTATTTCCTCACAAAATCTCTGTAACATAGGTGTACTCAACATACTCCTCTTCACCAGTTCAGGCGCACAGAGCCTACTTGCTAGGTGTAAGATACACACTACCGAGAGGCGAAGATACACCGCGAAAGGTCAATACACCCGCCTTGGTACTTCAGCAAATATATGGTGTTTCGCTGGTAAGCACGTGGGAGTGAGTTCGCTTCTCGGCCACGGCGGCCGCATTTCGATTGGAGCGTAATCCAAGATCAGCTGTGTAGCTACATTGAAGTGCACTTTAAGGACGCCTAAGGTGGTCAAAAGTAATACGGAGTATTACTTTTGGCATATCGCAGTAACACTGCGATGTTCCTCGTAATATATCGTGGTTTTGACCCGTAAGACCCTATAGGATATAATATTAAGCTATAGAGGTTAATGATATCCCTGAACCTTAACTTAGCCACATCCTTGCCATTACCGCTCCGCATGAGATTGTGGCAGATGCGCGAAAGAGAGAGAAAAACGTTTATTAATAAGGGGTGAGTTAAAAATAATAAAAAAAATTCAGACGACCCCTACTGCATTCGCGTAAGTCGACTAGAAGGCGGCAGCCTTCTCTTACTTCTCATTCAATTATACTGATCCGCCCCCCCCCCCGCCCAATCTAGCCTCCTCATAAATGCTTAAAAAAAAAGGATTTCTGCACCTCACGTACTTTTGCACTGCCTCAGGGATCTGAAGTATTTGCACCTCACTTTTGCCATGGCTCTGGGACCGGTTCACCTTTGACCAAGCGAAGATGTCATTTGATGACGTCATTATGTCACGCCCAGTTACGTCATGATGATGTCACAAAACTTGAATGGTCTGATAAATCACGATGACGTCAACACACGATGATGATTTTTTTTAAAAATATCTGCATAGGCGACAGCAACGCTGTAATCGCGGGCGCGCTTGCATGGCGTACTGTATATACAGCAGCACCGACTACTACGTTACTACTTGCGACTGTAACTGTGCAATCGCACTGAAGGAATGCGGCTGATGGCCACGGCGTGTGTATACAAGTCTCTATACAACAGTCGCCCCCATCTCGTCGTTAGTGCCGGTATTCGCGCACATCACGTACGTAAGAACGTCGGGAACAGCCTCAGCCGAGGAAAGCGTTCGCAAGAGGGGGTGAGGGGGCGTGGGACGCGGAAGAAATGCGGAAACCATTTCCCGAGCCGTGGTGGCGTACGTCGGCTCGCGCGGTGTTGCTTTTTGCGGAGAAGCCGTGGCTGTTGTGCCAGCCGACTCCGCGCGTGCCGAGCTGGGACACGATCGAGCGTGAGCCAGCGGTGGGTCCCGAGAAACCGCGGCGGTTTTCTCTCCAAGCACCGCTACTGTGCTTGTTGTTTCGCCTGTGCTTCTTCCGTAATAGTGGGAACTCGTGCCTTGTTGTGAGAGTGCTAAAGAAAAAGAGAATATGCCGCCACGAGTTGGGATAAATTTCTGGCAACATAAGATAGATAGATAGATAGATAGATAGATAGATAGATAGATAGATAGATAGATAGATAGATAGATAGATAGATAGATAGATAGATAGATAGATAGATAGATAGATAGATAGATAGATAGATAGATAGATAGACAGACAGACAGACAGCGTAAGATGCGGACTGACACTTAATTCCACCCCTGCAATCGGCCATTCCTCGAACAAGCTTTCATAGCAGAAAGGTATGGATGTGGGCTGCTTGGTCCATGATTATATGGATGAAACAGCGCTATTACACGGGGCGAAACGAAATAACGCCGCAGTGATCTGTGTGGTTTCGCTTCTTCCCGTCTTATAGCGCCTGCGTATAAGCTTTCATAATGCACATCGCAAGCTTACGCCGTGGTTCTATATCCAGAGGAGGCCGGTCATCTGTGTTGGTGGCTAATCAGATGCTTACGGAATTCCGCTGGTGTTGCTTTGATAGCAGCTATCTCTATCTGCGGCCCAACTTCGGTTTTCATGCCGTTTCTTAGGGCTAGAGTTTAGGCGGGTAGATACCTTCGCAGTCTTGTTACATTGCGCGTGGTTCTGAAGATCTCGCCTTCGGGTGTACAAAGCACATACTGTTGGGTCTATTATGTGTGCGTCTGTTTAGATGTTTTGAGGAAGTGTTGACACACGTTCGCACAGCAGAAGTTCAGACGGCAGGACGAGAAAGCTCGTACTCTAGAGAGTGTGTTATCTCGCGTTGGTTTGGTTCGAGTTGGTGACGTTAGCAGTATACCATACCAGCAAACAGAAGTGGAACTGTCTTCATTACGGATTTCCAAACCCATGACGCGTAAAACAGCTGGCACGAATTGTCTCTCGGTCAAGTCCAAAGGCGAGGCAGCATATGACGGACGAGGATGCAATGATACTAGCGTTCGCATATTGAACATACTAATTGGATGTGAAGCTCACAGGTCCTGGCATGAGATCCATTGTTTTGAGAGATACAGGCTACGCAAAGTCTGAACTCTAAGACGAATTGTTTACGTATCTCATACGCGGGAGTAAATGCGAGTATGGAATTTCTTTGTAAACGAAATCAAACATCAACATACCCATCATAGCAAGACTGAATTTCACAGGACGACATGGATACTTGAATTGACCTAGTTGTCGAAAAATTTAGAGACGCGTACATCTCAGGAGCGAGTCAACGTCTTCGTCAGTGCATACGACTGAACAGCAACGAAAGCAGTTGCTGCAGTCATGAAAAATACCACTCTTTGTCAAAACATCTGGCCCCCTGAAACGTTTTACATACTTCTTCCCTTGCTCAGTGTACAACGTTGAGCAGAAGTTTTGTGGGATGCGAACTTTTCGAAAGCTAAACTCCCGCCTTTGTCTGTAAACATAACCTCCACTTAAACATTCCAGCCTGTAGTAGTAGTTCGTGTGACCAGTACAGCTATACCCACTACATTAGGAGCGCCATGCACTGACTGAGCAGAAATTCGCATTCGCAGCGAAGCCCGCGTTCCGTAAGCTTTTGCCTGCCGGGTCTGTGTTTGCATTCCCCCCCCGTCTTTCTTTCCCACGTCGTACAGCAACACTGCCGGTAATGTTCCCGCATTCCATACACGTCATTATAGCGTACGCTGCCGTGTTGTGTTGCACGGGCTCTGCGCACCACAACCCCCCCTCCATCCCCTCCACCGCTGCCCACATACCCCTAGCTTCTCCATTAGCCTCTTCATACCGTCTCAGATGAGGCGAATGCGATGCGGTTTTTTTTCCACTCACAATGGCAGGAAAGAAAGGGCAGCTAGCTGCCCACCCCGTGCGCGAAACGCACACACAGGCGCCTTCGCGGAGCGAGCGCGCAGTGCACCGTGAATAGCCGTCGTGGCCGCTTAAGCCGCCGTATACCTATATAGCGCGTGCACGGCGACGGCTTGCGTAAGAGCTGCGGCGAGCGAGGTTGGTCGACCGGTTGCAGTGTATGTACACCTCGTGCGGTCCACATATAGTGCCGCTTTCACACGCGTGGCCCGCAGCGCACACGTGGGCCCTGCACGACCACTGCATCCGGAAGGAAGCGAAGGAGTGCAAACAATGGCTAGGTGCCGGTGCAAGGCAGCAAAGAAGGAAGGAAGAAAGCAAGGAAGGAAGCAAGGAAGGAAGGACAAAGAAGGAGAAAGAAAAAAACAAAGTCGGCAACCATGTTATGTCTTTGTCGCATTTACAGCAGCCAGCCATCTTTTTTCTTGTATCCTCTCCCCTTTTCCTTCCAATGCTTCCAGCTGTCTTTCTTTTTCTTTTGTTTTCGTCGCTTTAAAGGCGTGCGTGTGAATGACGAAGAAGGTGGCAGAGAAGTGGCAGAAAAATGCATAAAAGACGCTGTACTGACAAAAGGAAGGAAGGCCGCGAAGGTGGGTATAACGCGTCACCGGAACGGTGTTTCGTGCCAAGGCAGCCTTTACATGACCCGTCAAGGAATAAACGGGTCCAGCCAGAGCTTGTTTTGTTGCCGCTTTTGAGCGGACCATCCATTGGAGACACGTCACTGCTCAGTGTGTCAATAGCTGGACACGTATTATAAGGCAAGGAAAAGGGGACACTCCGTGTTTGGGTTCCTTGTGCGTCTCTCGACGCTGAATGACGTCTTTCTTTAGTTATACGACAGGTGTCGCCTGGCAACCTGCGACTCCAAGTCCTGGGTATAGACTATTTTACGGATGGGTTTCAGTGCCGCCATATTGGGCTGTTAACCTTTGTGTTTCGCATCTTTAACAACTAAACGAACAGTGTTGCGGTTGACGCGCGCATGAAAACGGTTGGGTTGGTGCATACGATGTTTCGTGGTCTTATTAATTCACGTTGCGATATACAAGAACAAGAAAACATCGGCTTAACAGCCCAAGATGGCGGAGCCCAGATGTCTTAGGTAAAATGAGTCTATATACGACATGGCCTGGCGAGGCGACTTGTCTTGTTTACAGGACGGTTGAGACACGCCGGTGTTCCACGTAAGCACGTGCCATGCAGGATATTCCGGTTCCGACAGGCGGCGCTGCTTTGACGTGGGACTGGTGGACGCCACGTGTACCTGGGTTTGACTCTGGCCAAGTGTGCGTGGCGCCGCGTGGCGTTACAACCCCAGAGCTCCTATGTTTCTGGCTGGTTAGACGTAACTATGTTGACCATCTGCCGGCTCCTAGGCGAGGTCCACGATGGCATCTGTAAAGAGTGCTGAACAGCGCAAACGACAGGAGGGGATAGAATAGAAGAGACAGAGCGCTGAACGACAACAATCACTCTTTATCATGTTGTGCCAATACGCCCAATCCTACTGTCTCTTAAGTTTCATTTCTAATACAACGGGCCCTTTCCTGATTTCTTTGCTCCAGCCTTATGTTGTCGTTCAGCGCTCTGTCTCTTCTCTTCTATCCCCTCCTGTCGTTTGCGCTGTTCAGCACTCTTTATCATGTTGTACCAACACGCCCCCAATCCTACTGTCTCTTAAGTGGCATCTGTAGCAATGCACGTGGGCTTGTGCCTACCTGTCGCTGAATTGACCACTCTTCGTGCGCATCGTTTTCGCTTACGCTAAATCAAACAAACAAGCTTGATGTTCTTGTCATTGCTCTTTTACGAATGATCTGCCTTCGACCTAAGCATTATGCAAGTAACCATCCCGCTATAGTGTCAGTTTGCCACAGATCACCTAAGGGAAATAGAAACACATTTGCCACAGATCACCTAAGGGAAATAGAAACACAAACAACCCTGTATAGGTCGCTTGAGAAGGCTGCGAGGAGAGGCACGTGGAAACGTGAGGAACACAACAAACCTGGTCGGGAAACCTAAACTTGTACTTCTACATCAACAGCACGAGAGTCAAGGGTGCCATTGATGTAGCGTGTACGCGTTTTCTCGCTTACATTTGCATTTCTCTGGCGACGTACATCCGTAAACAAAGCTCCACCGTCTAAGTGCTCGAATCGAGAGAGCTGTATCTCACCTGCCGTCACGTGAGTACTCGAGCGAATGCACGGAGACCATACCATAAACCCCTACGATGCGAAAGGTGCCATAATGCATGTTCCCGGCATGTTGCCCGCATATAATACACACGCCGAGCTTGGCATAAAAAAAAAAAAAAGACCTCTCTTCGGCGGTTGCGGCGGGCGCAGGTGTGTTTTCACGTGTACACGCCGCGTTTCGCAAAGCACTTCAACGGACACGAAAGCTTCGTTGAAAGACATCCTCGAGGATGCCGTACGGTATATACACTACGTGGCGGCGGATGTTCTTAGTCGGGCGAGCAATAAGGTCCCCAACATTATGGACAGGAAGCTGCCCTCTCGGCCGTGGCGCAACTAACCCGGCGTGAAAACGGACGAGGCTATATTTCGCGCGAGCCACGGCTATCTTTCCGCGTTGCATGCCCGGGAGAAAAAAATAAGCCATCAAGCAGCTCTACCGCGGCCACCAGCGTTGTCTCTAGCCCATTCGTCTCCCCCTCAAGACTGCGGCTACACACTGCGTCCGTGCGTGTTCATATACGAGAGCAGCGTGATCTAGCTTGACTGGTTATGCGAGTGTAAGTGTGTGCAGGGTCGACCAGTAAGCGTACGTGTGCGTTATGGTCGCGAATACATCGCGTAGAGAGAGTTGGTAGTCGACCGTGTTTTGGACTGCTCAGAGGCCACATCCGGGTAGGCAGGCTGTGCTTTTAGTTAATTAGAAGAGACAAGTGCTGGCTTCGTGGTTTGAAAGTGGGGAGGGGAGATCACAATAGCATTTATTATCGGGAAATTCGCTTTGACATTTTGGTCCAGTGAGCGTTAGGGCTAAGGATAAAACAGAGGAGTCGACTTACTGATGCCGAACTCTTAGTCGTCTAGTTTGTATTGTGTGATATAGCACTTCTTGTGTTTTTTT
This sequence comes from Rhipicephalus appendiculatus, assembly GCA_030522465.1. Lineage (NCBI taxonomy): Eukaryota > Metazoa > Arthropoda > Arachnida > Ixodida > Ixodidae > Rhipicephalus > Rhipicephalus appendiculatus. The sequence goes on along the minus strand of JALIZH010014119.1, from coordinate 165,067 downwards.
TTTTTCGGCGTGAAAGACTGCATGCGTAACCGAACGGGCGGCGGTGTGTTTTCTTGGCAGCTGGTTTTTTAGATCAACGCCAGAATAGGCGCATAAAATACGCTCTTCTTTTCTGCCTAACAGCGTGACCACTTTTGTACGAGCTGTAGACGTGTTAACCTGTAGCTGATTGCGCGGCATGATATTTGCGGTGTTATCTGATAAAGTGGATCAGCATATACAAATACGAGCGCACCCACGTACATATTAAACAAATATAAAAAGACTATCGAATAAGACTCAGTTTTACGACTTACATATGCGACTTCACTTCTGACGGCAGTGTGGCTACAGATCGCTTTTGTTAGAAAAGGCAGGGAAGCTGATATTTATTCTTTAGTGCGGCTTTCTGGGGCTGCGTTTTGTTTATCTTCGTGTTCGAGGTAAACGTGTGCAAGCATCAGGAGAGTCGTAAGGCAAGGAATATGAAGGTTAAAGAAAACTATTGTGGTGTCTCAATGGCTGCCAGAATTACACGTGGTTTGCGGAAATCCGAGAGATGTGTCCATAGAATTCGGCCATGCGTGCATGGCAAAAAATGTCAATTTCCCTTCGAACATGTTGAAACACGCGTAATATACTCGGCGTGTTTCCTGCACTCTGAAGGGAAACATTGATTCGTATGATGTACAACCTTACGAAAGATAAATGCTGTCTTAGAGATAGTCGAGGCAATGTTTTATCATTTGTATATCTATATGCGAACCAAGGAAATCCACGACAGACGCGTGTGGCACATGTCTATAGCGAGGAATGCTTAGTTCTTATTGCTATTACGCAAACAAATATTAACATTCTCGCATATAAAAATAGTATAGGTTGTACCCACAGTGTTTTTTCTCGTGTTCGATTTCTTGATCACGTTTAAAAAAATATATGTAAGCAGCTTCAGAGCAAACATACTGCGTTTCATGTAACGTAACCTGTTAGGCCTAAGTCGACAAAGCTTGGTTCACAGTTTCCTGCCAGCGAGCTGGTCCTGCAAATACTAAATCTGCTGGTGTTACGTTTCGTCCAGTCTAAACGTAAACAACACACAAATTTCCCTATAACGCCGCTCTTTGTAGGACATATTGAAAGTTAATATATGTGGTAGTACGCCCCGAAACCACGATGTGATTATGAGAGACGACGTAGTGGAGGGCTACGGAAATTTTGACCATCTGGTGTCCTTTAACGTGCGCTTAAATCTAAGTATACGGCCCTCTAGCATCTCGCCTCCATCGAAATGTGGCCGCCACCGCCGGGATTCGATCCTCCGACCTTCGGGTCAGCAGTCCAGGCGGGTAACATCGAAGGTTCTCAGCATAAAATTCATCTACAGTAGAACCTCGTTGATACGTTTCCCCCCCCAAAAAAAAAAGAAAAAAAAAACAAAAAAAGAAAAGAAAAAAGAAAAAAGAAACGCGGAAAATAAACGTACGATCCCGGATAACGTACGATCCGAATCATGCGATCCGAATCGGGTTAATGGTTAATTTAATTTTCGCGATTGCGAGCGTAGGAGCCGGGAAATCGTATTAAGCGGGGAACGTATCAACGAGGTTCTACATAACGGCCTTTTTCGATGGCCTGCTTCTACAGTAGGCCTTAAGTTGGACTATACTATTTCGAAAGTCGCCAGAAGGTCAGAAAGCGGCATCCAGACACCCAGTTCCCTGGAACTGCAAATCAATCCTACCTAAGTCGCTCGCAGAAGGCCACGTCTTCAAAAAGAGCAGCCCGCTCACTTGTTTCGCACAAGATAAACCAGAGGCGTATGCGTGCTCCGGTAGCGCACGCGTTTTTCCGTGCTACGTATGCCCTGACTGTCTGCAGACGGTGCCGTATGATAATAATAATAAATGAGATCTGGGAGTCGCATGCTGGCGTAACATAGCAGGCACATCCGGGTTCACCGGGCCGCCGCCGCCGCTGCTCCCGTGTGCGTTATAAGCGCGCGCGCCTTGCTCTGGGAAAGTGGCGCGCTGTACGTCCTCGTACGGCCATATCTCGCCGAGCAGTCTTGTTACGCGCAGCACCTGCGTCGACCTGCTTCTTTAGATACGTGTGCTCTCCGTGTACGGCGTACACAGTACAACAAGTGTGGGCCGATTGCGTGACTCTTCCGGTTGCCTCCGCAGATACGCGTCGCACGTGTGTCTATATATATATATATATATATATATATATATATATATATATATATATATATATATATATATATATATATATAGTTTATATAAACCGCATACGTTGATGCGATGCCTGTCTTGCGGGCTCACTGGCGCGCCAGTCGGTAATATGGAAGTGCATGTCAGGATTCGGGCTCAGCGCTTGCGTGCGTAGCGCACCGTGGAGGAAGGAAAACTCTAGGAGGGATCATCACGTGACAGTCTGGAAGCCTAGGCATAAAAAAAAATTAAGGGACAAATAGGCCCTGGTCACGTGACAGGCAAGCGCTACTTTTGGTCGGCTCGCTTGGGTTGCGTCAGCTGGTGGTGCTGCGTGGGGCCTAATTCTACCCAGCAGGCACCGTGCTCTGGTCGGGAGGGAGTGTCGTCGAAGGAGGTTGGTTTGCTCATAGAGTTTCCTAAAATTAACTGAGGGGACTCTGGCACTGCGATCGTTCAGTCACCATGGGAATGATGGGTAGTACGCAAATTTGCCTAGTATTCGTGCTTCCGGCTGCAAACGCAATTGTGGCTTTGTTTATTGTTGCGTCTTCGTTCTGTTTCGGATAAAAGAATGGACCGTTGTGAACTTCGTGAGTCTATTTGAATTCAGGGAGGGAGAGAAAAGTTTAGTGAAAGGCAGGGAGGTTAACCAGGAGAAAATTTCCGGTTTGCTACCCTGCACTGGGGAAGGGGTAAGGGGGGGATAGAAAGGTAAGGAGGGAAAAAGAAAAGAGGAAGTGATGAAAAAAAAAAAAACGCGCGCACACTCAAGTACGGGAGTGTCATAGTCGTTTGGCTATTTGAATTCATGTGCCTAAAAAGGTCAAGGTGGTGAAGCGTAACCGCTAAACCTTTGCTGAAATTCGTATTGCGGCAAAGCGGATTCAGGCCACACGCAGCCAAAAGAACGAAGACTAGGCAAGACTAGGCAAATTTGTGTACTACCCATGATTCCCATGCTGGCTGAAGCGCCGTGTGTTGCAGCTCCCATGGACACTAGAGTTCCCTCTAGTGTATTTATAGGAAACCGTATGTGTTTGCCGAGGCTAGCGGAATCGCGAGACGCTCCGTCGCTATAGCTTTTTTTCTTTCCTCCATGTAGCGCACATATTCGGTTGCGTCGCATATAGGTCAATGAGCATCAGCAGTACCGGGTCTCCAAATTGTTTCTTCTTTTGCAACGCTGCTACAAATTCTGTCCCTCTATTTCTCGATCTCTTGTTCCATCATACGGTAAAAACAAAACGATGGAACAGAGGGCAACTTCCGCCTAGCTCTCTAGATCCATACAAGCTCATCTCTCCAGCATCCGGTAACCTCGTTTCCGTGCACAGCCCGTCCTTTTACCTTTAATCTCGAGGAGAATCGGCGGAGTCCTTCGTGTTCTCTCCGATTACCTCGTACACGTGCTCGAAATAACCCCGTAACCTCTCGGAGTGGACGCGGGGCATGAGAAACACGGTCGCATATAAATGGAAGCAAGATGTGTCTCTACTTAAGGGCGTGCTGTAAGATACAAGAAGATGGCAGTACAGGCAATGGTATAGCTTCCGTTTGTTGCACCGGGCAAGTGTTTCACCCACGTCGACGGAAGCGTTTTTTCTTCGAACTCAGAGATGTTCATCGTGAGTGCCTTATTGCGTGGCCGAAGCGTAACCCCCGGAAACGTTGTTTCCCGGTAACGCCTAAAGTCCTTTTCTTCCTCTGGGTCCGATCTTGCGAGCGATTTCGCAGGTGTGGCCAAGATGTTCCGCCGGCCGCTTCGCGCGCGACATTTTGTACGTTAGATGATCCTTAACTTCTACGTGAATTCGCAGAGTATACAGTGTGGACCAGTAAAACAGGAAACAGCCGGACACGTCACCGTACCTTCTCTTGTTCCCTTCGATAGAGTAACAAATTCAAACACGGAAAACTTTTCACGAATGCACGCTCAAATTAGTCGTTTTCCTCGGTTCTTTCTTGACCCAGTGATGCTAGAGGTCCCTGTACTTAGATTTAGAAACACGTTGAAAAACCTCAGGTTGTCGAATCTTCCGGAGACTTCCACTATGGCGTCCCTCATGAACATATATGGGTGCAGGGACATAAAACCTCGAAATTTATTATTTTTGATCTCCATGACTGGTGGGCGTCAGGTAGCGCTCATTAATCAGCCCAGTTTCGCCGACGTCGCCCCATAGAAGTGCGAAAAAAGTGGTACAACATGAAAGACAACATTAATAATACTTCGTCCGTCGCATGCAGCACGTGTACACTGGAGGATTTTCAGATTACAGACACTGTTGCCTCGTGCTAGGACATTTGATACTACAATGAACCGTTACCACGCCTTTCCCAATTTTATCTACCGCTCTTTAGACTATGCATTTGGGCGCTGCTGTCGCAGGGGAATAACTACAACGCATGGTGGCTGTGGTGTTACCGCTTCAGTCACCTGCACAGTCCTAGGTCTGGCTGGTCTAGACGAAGCGCTCCCACACATGCTGCTGCCTCGAATAAAATGCTACAAGCATACGCGGAGCTTCAGTGCATGAAGTGGTACGCTGTTCGACGGTCCAATTAATAATATCTCGCGCTTATTTACGTCCCTAAGCCACCATATAATTATGAGGGACGCCGTATAGGGTTCCGGTAATTCCGACCATCTGGTGTTCTTAAACGTGCACTAACAGTGCGCAGTAGACGGGTTTCTAGCATTTCGCCTCTATCGAAACGCGACCGCCGCGGCCGAGATCGAACCCTTGGCCTTCAGGATCAGCAGCCGAGCACCGTAACCGCTACACCACCGCGGTGGACCGATGGCCCAGTTCACTGGTGGATCCTTGACTCTTTCTCTCAGCACGCGAAATCAACCGCGACACAAAAAGACACGTACACCATGAGCTTTGATCTACAACAAATTGACCACTTGTAGTTTGAACTACTTCAATTAATAATTAATTAAACCCGTCTTGTTGCACGGTTCGTGTGGCATAAGCGTCTTTTATCTTTCTTTTTTATTTTGTGTTTCGTTTATGTTGCGCTAGTTACATTATGCAGGAATAGAAAACTGTTAGGCCGCATATGCGACAACTCTAATTAATAACAATTATCATAAACCCCGATCGGGATTCATAGTAATGTGCGAAATGCATAAGAGTACGCGTCATGCGATTTGAATGTAGCCCGAACAAAAAAAATACAAATTCGTCAGAAACGTCGAGTGATTAAACCATTTTGGAAAGCTAGCACATTCGGGAAGGAAGAAGTATTTAAAAAAAATTGGGGACCCTTAAGCTTCGCCTTTAAGAGTTGAACGCGATAGCGATATCCCGTCCCTAGTGCGTACTTCAATCACTTAGTGCATACTATGTAATGGGTAGTATGCTTTAAACCAGCAGAAATTATGCGCGGCAAATGTGGGAAATGTTTTCGAACTTGCTATGTACCCACTACGTGATGTTAAGGGAATACGCGCAGTAAGGTGTGTGCCGTTTGTAATGGGTGGCTGGCTTTAAACTATGGAATCGTTATGATAGTCATATTCTGACGCCCGATGGCAATGTACGCTTGTACCACGCAATATTCCTGGGATATTCCATGTTATATTGCGACGCCTATATAAAGGACGCTTGCGTTTGCGAAGCATGGAAGTTATTTTCACTGCATTTCCAAGCAGAGGAAGTTATTTTCACAGTATTTCCAAGCAGAGGCATGGCTGTGTGGTAGAACACCTGCTTGCCACGCAGACAACCCGAGTTCGATCCTCACTCGGACCCGAAAATTTTTATGATTTATTTTATTTGCATCTTTCTCGATTTTTCGGTCACGGACAAGATGATAATTTTTCGCTCACAACCAACGATGCCGACGCCGACACCGACGCCGGAATTTCTGCGAAACGAGCTCTTTAACGCTATCGCGTTAAAAACATGGTTGATCCCTCCGTCATAGGAATCGGTATAACACGAAAGTGAAACGTGTCCTTACAGAAGTAGTCGAATGTTTACTGCACATTGATATAAGAGAGCTTGCACAATGCCTATTGGCGTGTTGACAGTTATAGCACCCTTTAACGTGGATGCATCCACGTTGACGATTGATGGTACATCTGTATCCCGACGACTAACGTTTATGATCAATGATTAAAGAAACCCTTGTGGTCATAGATGCAGAAACAACGCTTTGAAGAAACTAATCGTGCATTTGACGGTCATAATGCATTACTTCTCTTAGCAAGATCACTGTGGGAGGACAGTGGTAGATATAAAAGGCTTGTTCTTAAAGCCTGCAAAGTATGTGACCGTGGCGCAGTGGATAGTGTGCCCGGCATCTCTTGTCGCGGACCTAGAGGTCGTAGGTTCGACTCTCGTTGACGGAACTTTTTTCTTTGTCTTCTGATCATGTGTATTTCCATGACGGAAATACGTCACTCAAATCTTGGTGGGCCCCGGCATAAAACACTTTCGTGTTAAAAAAAATGAAAGAAATAAAGAAAGGAGGAAACAACCGCAGTGTTTCAACTGCCGATGTCAGCATCACACACACACAAACAAAAAGTAACACCGAGGCAAAAAGAAAATGGCCCGGGGTAAACGTGAGACCCAAGGGAACGGACGTGGCCGATATTACGCTCGTCGTTAACGGGGCCGGACAGCCGGACACGATCGCCATTCAAGCGTGTCCAGTGCACACACCGTCCCCTATCAGCCGCAGCTGGACCACGCCATCAAGACGTTTCCTAAGGTCCTTGGACAACAACACACACGTCGCAAGGACGACCCGCTCGCTGCGCGAGTCGAAGCCGCGCGCTAATCGCTTGTTCGACCGAAGTCACAACGCGTGGACTGGTTCTTTCCTAATTAATGCTTCCGCCGGCGAACTAATTCGGCCGGCCGGGACCCGCCACAGCAGCGGGAGCCTCGCGTAACGACTTCATTTGCATAAACACGCGCGCACTGTAGACATTGGCCCATCTCCCCCCCGCCGGTGTTCCAATGCTCGGCGTCCCTATTAGGCCTATTTAAATGCCTCGCTTCGTCACAAGCATGGGCGCGCAGATCTGCGGCACTTTGTCGCAACGTCTTTCCTTGCCGGTCACGCAGCGTTTGCGCCACCTGCGGCGGGAGCGATTGGCGAAGTGGTCCCTCATTATCCAATTTAAAAGGCGTCCCTCGAATGAGAACACTTGCGGTTAAGAGGCATGTTCAATAAGGAAATCGATCGCATTTATGTGTGTCGTAAGCGTAAGCTGATTCGAAGAAAACAAAAAATGTAAAAATGCGACTGGCCCGCTGTAATGCGTTCACATTTTTCGCCTGCATTTGTAGCAGTGCTCTATTCGAGGTCCAAAGTGTAAATTTGGGTCGGCATCGTGCTTTATTTAAATAAGTGTGCTATACAAACTACTGCGAATAATGTTTTTTTCTTGGGGGTCCGAAGAGCTGCTATTCCTTATTATAATTCCCTCGTCAGCCTCTCTTCTGTTTACGACGATGCTTAGCGCCGCGTGAAAGCAGTATAGAATGGATAGATGAGCCTATAACCGGAAATTTCATGTTTACAACAAAATGTCATAGCCGTGGTGCAAATAGTGCGCTTGGTGACGCGATGTACGGGAGAAAAGCTATAGTATAGTTGGCTCACGTTAGCAAAAGCAGCAACCTCACCTTTAATTACGCGTCAATTAAAAACAATCACGCTTAGAGCCTTCCGCTCTCCTTCATCGTCCAAATTTGGTGCTATTTATAAACGCTAACCGGACCGTGCGGCCACACATACTTCGCTGCCGACGAACTTTGCATAGATAAGCTTCAAATGTAAGTTAATTAGCAGGATCAGGGAAGCCTTTGAATATTCTGCGCATCCAATTAAGTAGTTACGGGTACCTATATAGACGACCGACATTCCGTGGCTATACAAGTCGACTAATCGGCAAGAGTCGTTACTTCCGAACCTATATACCCACCAATTCCCCGTGCGTTAGGCTTAGAAAGCGTCACGTTAGGCTTAGAAAGCAAGACAGCGCGGCCATGCCACCACTTTTCCTTCCTCGAGTTTTTTTTTTTGTCTCTCCCACGTAAAACATGGCGCGCATCCAACTGCCCCTGGTGTCGCCAAGTAGATCTCACCGTTAGCCCTCACGCGCTTCCTGTGTCCTGGCATTATATCGGGACGCGCGCATTTCGGGTCCCCGTTCCGCCAGATTATGCGCGGGAAAAAGCGGAGCGCGGACGGCGCCGGTAATCTGCCCATTTGCATGCGGCGTCCCCGATCGCTTAATTGCCGAACTGAGGCAGCAGACGCACTCGGCGCTGCCTTGCCACGGCAGAGACTCACGACCCAGATATTCTCTACCTTTTCTTTTTTTTTTTCCCCCGAGTTTTGTGCGTGGTTGCGTGCGGAACCATGAAAGACCCCGTGTGAGTCAATTTCAGTCGGTCAGGATATTCTAATTTATAGTGCAGACCTATAGCACGCACTAAAGGAGATAGGACGAGGCTTCGTTTCAGGCGTGGAATATACACAAATCTCTAGAGAGTTTATTGGGTGCGTTCCTATTCTCACGTAACCGACAAAATAGATATAGCTTCGCAAAGACAACATCGCAATAGAGCTTGCTATAATATTTACTACACAGAACTGTGGTGCTGCGATCTCTCAGCCACCGTGGGAATGACGGATAGCAAGCGCATGGTTTCGCCTAGTCTTCGTGCTTGCGGCTTCTAAAGCCCTCGTGACTTTATTAATTTCGATGTTTTTGCCTTTTGCGTCGGATAAAAGATTGGCTGGTTGTGAACTCCGTGTGCTGATGTGAAATCGGTGAGCCTAAAAGGGTCAGGATGGTGAAGTAGGATTGCTGAACTTTTGCTAAACTTCGTGAACTTCGTGTTACGACAAAGCGGATGAAGGCCATATACGGGGTCACACGAAACTGAAATAGCGAAGTTTAGGAAAATCCGTGTACTTTACCTATCATTCCCATACTGGCTGAAACGCCATGCGTTGCAGCTCCCGTAGACACTAGCGCCAGATATCCCTCTAGTGTACCTTTATGAAACTCTTGTCCAAGACGAATAGGAGAAAGGCTACAGTGCTGACCAAACAACATGGCGGATGAGCGAAATGCTTGCATCTCGCCGGTATGATCGTCTTTGCTTTGCCGTTTGCGTGGCTCTCGTGTCGTGGGGCCATGCAAACTTCCAGGGCCTCTCAAGTGACACAAAGATATCAGAAGATAAAGATGACAGCGTCGACCACACATGATATTTAGTAATGCACTACCTTCGAAGGGAGACACGAGCAGAATATTCGATAGCTATAGAAAGCACGGAAAGCTGCGGTTTCGGCCCGCAAAACCGACAAAGTGATGAGAAAACAGAGGGCGAAAGTCTGAGAAACGTTGTCGTCACGGTTGTAAACAAGTCAGACAACGACGGCGTTATAGGAACATGGGAGCAAAGAGTGGTGGAGAGATAGAGAGAGAGAGAGAAAGAAAGGTGTGTGCGGGGAAGCATGCGCACAACGTAAGCGGTGGGGTAATGCAACTGGGCGCACGAAAAATGCGAGCCAGGAATGAAAGGTCGTGCAGCGGCTCATTATTTTATCCCGGCAAGCAGGCTCACGAAACATTTTCAGCGTGACTGGGTGTTGAGGAGGCGAAAGCGTAGTCGCCGCAGATTTACGAGACGCATATACTTGTGCGTGTATTCTGTTTGTATGTGTTTGCGTGCGTGTGTTACGTGTGAACATTCTGAGCGTGACTGGATGTTGAAGAGGCGAAGCGTTGCGTTGTCGAAGATGGTTTGCCAAGATTCCCATGATATTGTGTGTATGTGCATCTATGCGAGCGTGCATCGTGTGTGTGTGTGTGTGCGTGTGTGCGTGTCTATGTGTGTGTTTGTGTGCGTGTGTGTTTGCGCGCGCGCGTGCGTGCGTGCATGTGTGTTAGTGTGTATGTGTTGTGTGTTAGTGTGTGTGTGTGTGTGTGTGTGTGTTAGTGTGTGTGTGTGTGTGTGTGTGTGTGTGTGTGTGTGTGTGTGTGTGTGTGTGTGTGCGTGTGCGCGTGCGAGCGTGCGAGCGTGCGTGCGTGCGTTGAGTGCTTACGCGTGCACGACTATGTGTTGAGCGCTTACGTGCTGCGCGGGTGAGTGTTCGTAAAATTGACGGCTATCGTTCACGTAATACATAATGTAACGTGTACACCTGGAGGACACGTCTCGCAGTTCCTTCGAGCTCTAAGCATTCCGTGCGTCTTCGTTCTCGTATAAACCTTCTTACGATGCGAACCAACACCCGAGATATAAAGGACTACGCACGTTCCTGCAGAGAGAGAAAAGAAAAAAAGAAAGATTACAGATGAAGTAAACCTAGACGCCTTCTGGAAGGAAACTCGGCGTATACTTCGGAAGGAGTGATAGCTTCTACAACATTTGCCGCAGAAGCTGTAGAGGCGGTACTTTTAATCCGAAGCGAGAAAAAAGGATCTCACGACCACCGCGAGGAAAAGGGAGTTTCATGTCGAGTGGTAATGAGCGCATATCAATGGACGGGATAAGAGAGGATAAAAGAAACATCACGATTCTCCACCGGCCGCACCACGCTCGCTAAAGCAATGCACGGCTCGTATCGTGTAGTTGCTCGAAGTATTACGTATGTAAGAGATGCCTTCCAACCCGTTTTTCTTTTTCAACCGCTTACACTTGTTGATTCGTTTGCCGGCGTACATCTCTCGGGTCTGGTATCTTGTTCTTTTCTTTTTATCCTTTTTTTTTCGGATGCCGCAAGGAAAAGAAACGCTTACAACAGCCGAGGAAGGCTGCGGCAATGGCGACCCGCTTCTTTTCATTCCGCGATACAAAGCCCATGGCTGCATGCAGCTATTCGTACGGCCGCGGACGAAGAGCGCGATCCGGATGCTCTTGCCAGGCGCGATTGCTGCGTAATCTCAGGTGCGGATTCGCCGGGTAATACACCGGTGCAAGGACGGAAAAGAGGATTACGATACTGCGATTGCGCGACAAAGCGCCCACCGCGGAGGTGCCGGCTGTTCGTCGGCGTGTAAGCCGAGGAAGCAGGGGATATGCGTCGAAAAGATACGCGCAGCTACCTGCATCCAAGCGAATTTGAGGACAGATCGCGCCAGGCCTTGGCAAAGTAAAATAAAAAAATCTCGTGGATTATGAAAATTTACGGAAGGTTGGCGCTCGAATGCGGAACGGGCTACCAACTTCTTCTCCTGTATAGAGATATATAGTTTCACGCGTGGCTCGTTGTAAACATTTATGCATATATATTATAGCCTTGCGCATGCAGCGCATACGTATGCAATACCGTACGTGCTGTGTAACTTACACACGCGCCACGGTGTACGTACATGCTAAACGACGTATATATTTCACGTATACCTGGATATTTGTTATAACGCGCGTGGTACTATTTAACAAATTAAGTGGTCTGAGCAGTCTAATAGCGTAATTTTTTATTGGTATTCAAGGTAAAGCAGTGCACAACGGGATTTCTGTACACAAGCTTCCTTCCTTTCATTCAGTGATGAGCAATAGTACGACTTAGTAGGAAGCCAGAATGACTTTATCTAATGCTTACCACTCTACTTTTCTCTAGGCTAATTCATTGCCCTGTGCGGGTATACATCTGGTATGTGAAGGAACCATATGTCAGGATGGGACAGTATTAATTATGGTTCGCTTAAGGGAGGGCTCGCGCTTTTTTTGTACTTATGATTGGCCTTCGTTACCACGGTGTTTACGAACTCCGCGAACGGCAGGCTATTAAAAAATTATGAATCAAAACATGCGAACACTTCCTTTTCACGTGCGTATATGAGCCACATACATTACTTGATCAGTATGTAGGGTCCTGTCGCGGCTTGTGTTCTGAATAGGCCGATGGACGTATTATAAAATACTCTCCCGTGCTTAGTCTCGCATCTTTGAGCTGCCTTATATGCATACACAGTGTAGCAAACGCAACAACAGCAAATCTTGAAGGTATCCAGAGACAGATAGAAAGAAGCAAGCAAAGATTACACTACACGCTGGCTAACCACACTGGGTTATACTACACTGGTTACAGCACTTGCTAACATGCACTGGCTGCATCTGGTTTGCTACCCTACACTGGTAAATAGCTGATAAATTGGGGAAAAGAGGGAAAGAAATGTACGAACAAAACAGCGGTTTTGTGCGTATACAGTTGAGGTCGAGCGCCAAGGCCGTACATAAACGATTGCAGAGAAGACTTCCCGACTCGCGTAATGACATACTGCTCCACTACGTCATCGAAGATGTCCCCCTGGAAACTGGTATCCTAATTAAAGAGGTGTCCTTTTTTTACATGCCACATATTTATCGCATCCGATTCTTAATTAAAGTTGATTCCGCAACCATTATCTGAACTCTCCTCTATTTGAGCCAGCGCTGGCAGTGTTATCAACATCCGTGGCATGTGTATCTTACGCGTACGTATATAGGGACGTTTCGAGGATGGTCCACATCGAGTTCTTCCGTGGGACGCTAGTAGCGGGTTCATTCGGGCGTGACCGCCGAAGAGCAGACCGGCGCCGTCTGCTCGACTTTAGCGGCGGCGACGTCGTTGTCGGCGGCGAGCGCGACCAGCGTAACGAAGCGTACCTTGCAATGCCCGGCGTCCGCAGGCCTGACAGTAAGCAGGTATATAGGAAGGCTGTATCGGAAGGCCTCCTTTTCCTGCCGAACGGCCGCGGCATACCGCTACACAAGGCACAAAAGAGAAAGAAAGAATCGAGCAAGAAGAAAAAGGAGACACGTCGGCCTTCGCTCCCGATAACGGTGAGCTGGATTCCAGATGCGGCAGCTTGCGTGGCCGGATGCTTTAGATCCGGCGCAGGTGAGGTCTCTGGAACGATACCCCGTCTGGCACGGCGCTGATTCTATAGTGTACGGCGATCGAGGGTTGGCGCGTATACTCGGACACGCCTGCGTGCGTTCCCTAATGGCACAGTGTCGAACGTGATCCACTGAACGGAGACTGCCACTGATAACGCTTCTTCCTGTCCTTCCTAAATCAGTCTGCTATAGAGTCTGCGAAATCCAGACGCTGCGGTTCACTTCCTTGACTACCGTACTTAGCGCGCTGACCTTCGTCGTAAATGTAACTTCAAATTGTGGTGCGCGCTTGGAAGTAGCCACTGCGAATTACCTTAACGCTTCTACGTAAACGACCACGAGCTTAGAATGATGTGATGCGGTGTGGTTCGGGACTGTAGTATGGTCTTGTCCCGTTCTCTGTGCACACTGTATTCTTCGTGAAGAATATTTCCAGCCAAACGTACCGACGTGGACACAGGAGGAAAGAAGAGACGCCGCTGGACTGGCAACTGAAAGTTTATTGTTAGTTTTACACATTTTTATAGCTGTAGACAGCCTTGTGCACTCCTCTCTCCCATTATTCATTTTTCTTCTTAATAGAATTATTTCTGCTCATGTACCTTTTTTTTCTGTTAGTATAGTACTGATGGTGCACTGATGCATGATTGCCCGCTCCTGTCAATGGCCATGGCTCCTAAGATGTTACATGTCAGCTTGTCTTTACTTTTTCATAAAATTTTCATACTAAAATCTACGTTTTCTTGCTGCAGTGGTGCGCCAACAAGCCCTCATATTTGTACCCTTTTGCTGTACAAGCTCTGCTCGCAAAGCCGCAGCACACCTGATCTCAGATAGTTGTGTTATGGTCAAGTGTGATGGCCGATCGGGGGACCAGGTGATCGCTCCAAACGCAGTGCCCGACGGTAGCCGGTATTCAAGGAAGGATATCGTCTCCGTGATAACGCCACTAAAATGAGCGAACGTAACCGGCTGGCGTAAACCTGCGAACATTTGCTTCGAAGCTGCACAGCACCTGAAGCGTACGGCATTCTAAGGTTAAATTCGACTGCACGCGTTTTTATATTTCGTAGTAATCAGTGTATGTGTGCGTCGGTACAGGTACCTATGTGCTGCTTGTGTTTCTGCGTGATCACTGATTACATTGCCTATAGTCTAATTTCTTCCCTGAATTCGACAAGTCTGGTCAGCTGTTTATACAATGGGTATGCCCATGCATATAATAATAATAATAATAATAATAATAATAATAATAATAATAATAATAATAATAATAATAATAATAATAATAATAATAATAATAATAATAATAATAATAATAATAATAATAATAATAATATGTGGGGTTCTACGTCCCAAAACCCATGATATGATTATGAGCGACGCCGTAGTGGAGGGCTCCGGAAATTTCGATCATCCGGTGTTCTTTAACACGCACTGACAACGCACAGTACCGAGGCCTCTAGCATTTCGTTTCCATCGAAATTCGATCGCCACGGCCTGGATTGAACCCGCGACTTTCGGGTCAGCAACCGAGCACCGTATAACCGCTACACCACCGCGGCGGACACCCATGGAAATGTCGAGACAACTAATGCTTTCAACATTCGTCCAGTTATGCCTTCCTGGTTACAGGGTAGTAAACCGGATGCGCGCCTGATTAATTCATTGCCTTTCTTTGCTCTTCTCTCTCTGTAGCACTGCTTTCCGATGGAAGAGCGTAGGTGCCACCCCGTTATCCAGGCTAAGCGTGCGCAACCTTTAGTTAACGCAAACAACTGTAATTCTACGCGGACGTTCACGCAGATGGTGCTGAAGTGTTCCGTGTTTCAAAACTCGTCGTGGTTCACGTCTGCGATGAAGTGTGACCGCCGAGTGACCGGAGTGCGGGTGCGCGTGATAGCTGTCCCACATTTGTGCTTGAAGCGTGCGCTTGTTCCCCTGTCCGTGTCTTGTAATCATGGCGCTCAGCCCGACGCGTCAATGTATCAAATTCGCGCCTTTTAATCTTCGCGCACGGCCGAACTGTCAGACACGATGCTGATGCGTCGAACCCTTTGTACACAGTGCACGATTCACACTTCAGCGTGCTCAAAAGAAGAAAGAAAGAAACGGGTGGACTGTATGGTATGACCCCTCCCAGCGTGTCGCAGCCTTTCGACCCTTTGACGCCCCACCGTAGGTGTCTATAATTTGTAACTCCAGTTCGCGCAAGCGTGAAGAAAAGGGGGCTAGGAGCGTCTTCTTAAGGGCGTTTAGCCATTTTTGTTTCTTTATGCGCGGTCCATCAACCCGCTTGGCCTACAATAAGAATCCTCTCTTCTCCTCTGATTGCAGGTTGAGCCGTTGGGCATCGAACCGGGCTGACATTCGTCCAGGCGTGAAAGACCAACACAGCCTTCCACGAGACCTCGCACACGTGGGCCGTCGTCAGGTCGTGCCGTCGCGTCGAGGCGTCAGAGTGGAGGCGACCATGAAGCCCTGACGGGCTTTTGCTTGCTCCTCGCGACGTTCAGTGCCTCTCCGTGTACCAAGACTCTGCTCGTGCGCTTCGGTCGACTTGCGGTGTAGTGCCATGGCGTTCCGGAAGGGCGCCAAGGAGATGAAGAAGCAGTCGTACTACGTGTGGTTCCTGGGCGCCAAGGAGTCCCGCGGTCTCCGGGGTCTGGAGTACATCGGACCCGTGCTGCGGTTCCTGCTGGAACGGGAACGGGAGGTCGAGCCGCCCAAGGTCACGCTACAGGTGAGCCGCGCCGTATTTCCTCGCGAGGTCTCAAAAGGATTTACAAAAAAGAGAAACGATTTTTTTTTCATATCAGTAAGTTACGCTTTCACAATCCCAAAATCAGCCCGCTTGTCGCGAGAAGGGTCGTGAGTAAGCGCGAAAAAAAAAAAAATGCGTGTGGCGACGCCATCTCGAATTTTCCGTACCAGTCCCCGTGACGTCACAGATTTTATAGCTTCTGCTTGGTCCTGCGTACTTCCTATTCATTAAAAATGAAGTGCATTGTCCTCCGATGGGTGTCATAGATTTAAACGTACTAAGTTTCAGGAAATTTTATGAAGCCAATGTCGCTAAAATACGAAAAAGTGCAATTTAAAATGCTTGCCTCCACGCGTGGAGATTTCGGCGCTAAATTTAAAAATGAATCTTTCTCCTTGATTTTCTTGTGAATTAATAAACCAATGACGGCGAAATGAACGACATTAGGATTCTCAGAGGGTACAACTTAAGAGTCTAAACCATTCAATGTTTCACTGTAATATCTCTTTAAATAGTTTTTCAGTGACGCGTGTAGCGCAAGTATTCAAACTTTTCAGCGATGTATCCAAAGTGCCCCGAAACAGGACACCCTTCCAAAATAATCTACAGAGCTTTTTAAGCGATTCATCAAAACTTTGCTCACAGAATTTCCAGCGGTGGGTAAAAGGTGTATTCGAAGCGCAAGAACGACCGCAGGGCAGGATGAAGTCGAGAGTATGCATACAGTGCATTTTGGACCCTGAAAAGAGGAATGCTGTACACAGGCTATATTCATGAAACTATTTGTCATGAGCTAAGCGTTACTGCGAAGCGTTACTCCTGAGCTAAGCGTTACTCCGAAAGCCGGGCTGGCTTTCTTTCCTTTCGTGAAACACCAAGAACAGCGCAGACAACAGGATGTTTAAACATACCGCATCTGTTTCGAATACGTGCAACTTATGAAAATACTCACTGATGGTAGGTATATCGTCGATCACTATGGAGGCTGAATGTACAGCAAAGCATGTGGGAGCTATTCTAATTACGCTATGTTCGCGTTTTATGTTTATTACTGCTTTTTTTCTTTAAAAAAATGAGCATCACAGAGTTTCCGGGCTTCTAACGGAACCATTTCACGTTCAGTAATCGTGACATCACATCCTCTCTGGCGCGCGGTTACATTGATGTTTATACCTGCTTGTTCATCGGTATATGGCGAATGGGCACAATTTTGTTCAAATTTTATGAGAAGGATTAAAGATCTGGTCCAACACCCTGAATGAATGTCAACTGGGCTTGAGAACTACGTGTCCCAGTCCTCTTTCTCCGTTGCGTTCGCTCGCATTAAGTGGAGGGGCGCTGGAAGATGGCCATGCGACACGGTAATTATGAGATTGTTGTTGCGCTGCTCGTACCTACGCAACTAAAGTGCAATTGTACGCCCCACTCAACGGAAACTGGTACACCGAGAGACACAGCCTAAGAGTTATGTACATCGCAAGGTCGCAGGTTCGGTCCCTGCCAGCGGCAAGCTGTCTTTCCGTCCACGTTACTTTCTTGACATCTATATTACAATTAATTATTACAATACACTTAAAACAGTACAATTAACGTTCCATATAGCTTCCTTGGCTTCATCATCTGCTGGTTTTCATTAAGGTTGCGTCAGACGAAGGAGCCTTCGACAGTACCTGTAAAAAGTCACATAGACGAAATAAATTAGTCCCTTCAACCGAGTTCACTGTGAACGCTGACGGCTACCTCGCGTGGTGCTGAATAGAGGTGTCTAAAGACCGTCGACTTAACCCGATCAAGACCTCGGATAAAGGCAGTTAGAGAAAGAAGTTCAACTCAGGTTGAAATAAGAGCGTCCGCTCTTTTTACGGGGTATGATTCTGTTTTTGCTTAGGTGTCAGGGGCAGCAAAAAAAAAAATGTCACAGCAGCTCTTAGACTTGGAAATTCTGCACCCTGCGGGAAGTTCTCGCTGTCAGTATTAGCCTCCAGAGCTTGCAACGTGCGGCAAACTAGCACTTGACGTCTTCGTTTTTGAAGTAATGCAGTCAGCTGCATATTTTCCTTCTACCATCCTCGAAAGAAGATTTCGCACTTACGGCTGTTATGTTTTCACTGAAATTTAGCAGTAATGTTCGATATTTCTGGCTGTGTCATTCAAGAATACGCACGACATGGTTGCCTGTCAGATTTATCAGGCATTTGTATTCGCCGAATAAAAGCGAAAGCTCGCCTCGGCTTCCATGCAGAAATGGAGGGGGGGGGGGACATTAATATTTTATTATTATTTACCGCGAATGAACTAGGCAAGTACAGTTGCCAAGCATGCTTTTGAAGTGTTCCAGTCGCGAAATGCAACCTTGTTCTGAAATTTTGTGCGAGAAAGGAAATTATGTTGCACTGGTAAGATAAAATGTGATTTATTTAACGTTAGAAAAACGTATGTCTTTTTCGTCTAGAAAACAAAATGGTGAAGAATATGGTGAATTGAATAAGAGCACACGGATATATGCGCTAAAATATGCGCTATTGTATTGCGTTCAGGAAAATGCTGCCTCATATGCTACGTCACAGAGCGCCCTGACGATGATGACGTACTACTCCTTGATACATGGTGCAAGACGTGTAGTGCCACTCTTGGCGAGAAACGCAGATTGTAACACGACCACTGTTTACTTATATTTGCGCGTTCTTCATTTTCTGTACACTGCAGGTCAGCGGTAAAGGCATCAAGATGGTGCAGAACATCGCCCGCGGCGTTCGGGGCAAGATGGAGCAGGTGAAGCACCTGATCCCTCAGCACGCCGTCACGTGCGTGCACCAGGATGGGGACCTGGTGTGCTGCATCCTGCTGCTGTACAACCCGGTCACCAGGTGCCCCGTGCACGTGCACGTCTACCGCTGCGACTCTTCCGAGACGGCCACCATGCTGCGCCAGCAGCTGCAGCAGCTCGTCGAGCGGCCCGACAACCAAACCAAGTTCCGCGAGATCGAACACCGGCTGGCGGCCAAGGGCTTGCTGCGCGAGCACTCGTTCCACCACCACCACCATGCGGGTCCTCCGCGGATGCCCTCCGGACGGAAGGACCGAGGACGGCTCCGAGGACCGCAGCGACGTCTCCGAAGAGGAAGAAGAAGAGGGTCTGGCCACGTCGCCACCCCGAAGGCCCGCCGCAGTTCTTCCTCCCGCGGTCCATGCCGCGGCGTCGGTCGGCTCGGCCACGTCCAGCGACCGGATGGCGAGCCTGTACGCGTCCCTGGCCGCCGAACTACGCGAGAAGCTGAGCAACCCCGACCGCGGCCCTCTCCTGCTGCCTCCCAAGGATTATGGGACAGTGTGCAAGAGGACTTCGACCAGGCCCGAGGGCGGCTCTAAATCGAGCAGCGGTATTGGCTCCGATGAGCTTCTGCCCCACGAGCTGGACTCTTCATCTGACGATGAGTGGCCCGCCCAACCGCATCGTCAGCGAGAGCAGCGCAGAAGCCGCCGACCGGTCTCCTTCCCGGCGACCTCTGCCGCTCCAGCGGCGGTCTTTGGCGCACAGCCGCAGAAGCACCGCCAGCCGCATACACCGCATCGCCAGGCTCAGACGCCGCAGCCATACCGCAACGGGCAAGTGCCACATCAGCAGAGGCCGTTCTCGCAGCAGCAACAACATCCGCCGAGCCACCGGCAGTCGGCAACGTCTCGGCAGATGGTTGTTCCCGAGTCCAGGACGTACCAACAACACCATCAGCCGCAACAGCAACAGCCAGAGCCCCTGAGGCAACACAACCAGAAGAGGAGCAGGGACTACAGGCACAGCTTCGTGGAGCCGTCGACGCGTAGGCCACTGCCTCTGTAAGAATGAAACAGGACGAAGATTCGCAACCGGCCGTCTGTTCGCGGCGCAACGCGAGCCAAGTCTACACTGATGCCAACCGCTCAAGAGACGACGTTTACACGACGACGACAGCTTGCTGTGACAGCCGCAGCCATACATATACAACGCCGCTCTCAACTGTACAACTTCACATTTGTACGAGTCGTGTAGAGCGGCACGCCTACTGAACAATCACTCAGTCTGGAATCAGCGCGCGAGACGTGGCATGGAGTGGCATGCAGAGTCAGAACCTTCAGCGCTCAGAGATTTATGAATACAGTGAAAACGGGACTCGCAAAGTGCTGGCGATTCTTCTTTTGGAGTTCACAAGTGGATTCCAGCTTTTTCTTGACAGTCTTTGAGTGTCACTGTGGATTCCGTAATAGCGCTCCCGAAATATTACAGGTGACTTCGGGGGAATTTCTAGAGGGGCTTATACGTGAGGAACTGAGCATAAAAGTTGAAGCAAGACCGTGTAGCCGGGAATTGAAGAAACCTGGCATGGACTTGCAACGAGCACCACTTTGCAGCGAGGGGATGTGTGTCGCCGGAGCCGGTTTCTTCTTGACGACGGGTGCTTCACTGCAGTGCGCGTACGTCTGGCTCTGATCGCGGCTGTGCATCAGAGGCATGCTCAAGATCTCGCAAGACGGTGTGAGATGCTCTGGAGACTGCAAAATTTTCGGGGACAAGGGATTGTTTCGAAACGGGTGTCACTAGGTGCTGTTGTATAGGATATGTGGCTCACTCAGCGAGCTGAACTTTCTACTGCGCGTCAAGTACAGCAAGCGCCGTAGATATTCGAGGAGACGCAGCTGATTAACAGTCCTCCGATAAGCGAAAGCAAATCGGATAACACCGGGTGAATATGTGAGACCGGACCTTCCAACGCCACCACTGCCAGCAGCCTAACGACCACTGGAAGCAACTACACAAGCTTGAAACGCGTCTCCAGGAACTTCGTCCGCGAAGACGATGTATTTTTTTGCTTCTAAATATTTTAACTAAAAGAAACTGTACTTTGCTGAGGCTGCGCGCTCGTGGACTTGTTTTTTGAACTTGTTCAAATGACGCTAGTAATAAAATAAAACTAAGGCGACAGACACTTCGTGGACTTTATGTGTGTCATCAATGCGCTGTCACGCTGTGCCTTAGCAGTGAGAATAATAGAAATAATACAAAGTAATATAAGAAGGAGGTGGGAAATAATTTTTTTTTCTTTCGCGTCGGCTGTCGTGCAGGCTTTCAATACCAGAGAATGCCGGCTGCTAAGCAGATAAAGAAAAGAAAGCAGATTGCGTGTTTTATTTTTGTCGCGATATTAATATTTACTCTTTCATTTGTACAGAATTACCGCATCTTTTTCGCAACATGTGAGCTGCCTAGAAGCACTGGCTAAGGGTATGATTCATCTGTTGCTTGGCACAGAAACAATTACCTCTTGTTAATAATGACTTAGTTCAATCAGAAAACGTTTGTTTCTCAAGCCTCCAACGCTAGAGCGACTAGGCTGGTGTTTGCTTAGCCGTATTGTTACGGTACTTATGAACGAGGTTTAATAGAGGTGTATTTACAGGGGATGGACGGCAAGGGCGAGAAATCCAGACATAAACTGCGAAAAATCCGGACAACACCAGGCACTTTAGATGCAGTGGGTATCCAGCAAAGGCCAGAGGTTTACGTACTGAAGAGAACCAAAGACGCAATGCAATACTACTGATCAAGTGCACAATGCCGATTCGGCAGGCGGGTACCTGAGATTCCCAATTAGTACTACAGGGCCATTGCAGCACCATATCCAGTGCACACTCAGTATTAAGTGCGGAACACTTCAGGGGTCCGGGCTGTCGTACGCTGTGATCGTATGCTGTCGTCGTCGCTTGGCGTGACGCAGGCAAAACCACATATAGCATAGCCAGCTGTTGCACACTGAGCGCGTTCTCGTGCCACAAAGAAGAAGTATTCTTCCTCTTGTTCTTCGAGCGACTTGATGATGATATTAACATATAGCATAGCCAGCTCTAGCATGTTGAGCGCGCGCTCCCTCCCGCCAAAGAGAAGTCTTCTTCCTAGTTCTTCGAGCGCCTTGATGATTATATTAAGTGCGGACATTACTACCAAGGCTAGGAAAACGAAACACAAACCACGTGTAAAAATTGAAAGAGGAAGCAGGTGAGAAATAGAAAGAGAGGGAAAAAAATAGGAAAAAAAGTTGAAATAAATAGAAATGAGAGAGAAAAAACACAGAAAAAAGCTAGAAAAGAGAACTAGAAAGAAATAGAGGAGAAAAGAAAAAGAAAATAGAAAAGAAAGGAAGAAAGCTGCCCAGCTCCGCGATACCTTCAGGCTTGGCACCACTAGGGCGAAGCTACCTTACTTTTTTTTTAGTGCGCAGAACCTGGTGTCAACTGTCAAGTAATGAGTGCCGCGAATGCAGCGCATCCCGTAGATCCAGGCTACATCTAGTGCCTCAGGTCGGCTTATGAATACACCAAGTGCGGTGCAGTGCCATACATCAAGATTCATGGTGCAGACATAGTGGGCGAGCAGCTGAATCTGACATCAGCTAACGGGTACTGCTGAACCATTGGGCATCGATCAAAAACTGCGGTCAGCTAATGAGCTCCGCAGAGTTCACGCTGCAGATCCAGTGAGCATCCAGCAAAACTTCAGGTCACCTAAGGAGTACTACAGGTCTCGCGCATGCCGCAGTTACAACGGGCGTTCAGCAAAACCCGAGGTCTGCTCATGAGTACTGCAGATCCTGTGTATTACCAGATAATGAATGGATGTTCAGCAAAAGCTCATGACAGCTAATGAGTTACCGCTTGTCCAGTGCACACGGGAAATGCAGTGGTTGTGCAGATCCAGTGGTTGTGCAACTCGGTTAATGAGCACGTACATGTTCTGTGAATACTGCAGATTCAGCGGGCGCAAGTAATACCCGAGGCCATATGGTGACTACTACAGGTCCAGAGCATACTGCAGATTTAATGGGATTCCAGGAAAATCTAAGCTCAGCTGCTCAGTATAGATCCAATACAGATACAGAGAACTTAATTGAAAACGTCTTGAGAAATGATGCATGCTGACAGATGCAGTGGAAGAGCAGAAATACTCGAGGTCAGATCAAGGGATAAAAGTGACTCGGATGAGGAGCAAGAGGATCTTAGAACTACTCAATACTAGGTGACTTGGTGACTTTCCATATCTAGGCTCAAACGCGCAAAAAAAAAAAGAAGAAAAAAATAAGGAGTAAAGCACACACGACACTATAAAACACATGGAGGCCAGGAAACACACGTGTCTGAACTCTTGAACGAAGACTACGTCGGTGATTTTTCACGTAGTGTTATCTTTACATGTGGATATGTGCCTGGCTGGGTTGAAACTTATTTACGATCTGAAATGGCTCCAGCCACAGTTTTCTGAGAAGAACGCTGCGTTTCGGGACCGATTTGATCACTGGCCTCAGGCGGTTGTTGTATTTGCCTCCCCCTTCCATCACGTCTCCAAGGCCGTGCAAGTACACCGGAAGCATTGTTCTTAGCGAAAGGCTTATGCTTGCAAATGTGTCCTGAATGTGTCCCGACTCGAGCAGAAGCCTTCTTCCAAGGTAATAACGTCGGGCCTGCCGGGAGGAGCGTGTTGGCGGAAGACCTATCTGGCTGGAATTTCCGGCCGTCTCCCCGCACCGTTCATAAAAGTTAATGGAATCTTGAAATTTGTTCATAAGGTATATGTCATTCAGTCAAATCAAAATGAATAGCGGAACATGCGGACAATGCGACGTACACAGCGAGGCGGAACACTTCCCAAGTACGTATACCCTTGCTAATAAATCAGCGCCCGGCACCACGTCCGGTCAACCTGCCCTCTGAGGTTGACTACGCGTCTGTCCTGCATAGTTCCTTTTCTTTGTCACCACTGGTCACATCCGGGACGAACAAATCGCGTACAAAAATCTGTAAATAGTGCCTGAATGGAATAATACATTTGAGGCCGCGAAATAGTTTGATGAGGCATAACATACATTACGTACCCTATTTATATGGAGCATACTGTTGGAACTATAGAGTAGGCTCGCACTGACTTCAGCGCACCAAGTGCCCGATGATAGGGCCCTGCAACACCTTTCCAAGTAATGCTCCAATGGCGTTACTAAAGGCGTTTATTGCCTCACGAATCAACGGTCGCAAGAACTTCTTAGAATTCATCAGGTACCAGCGGAGTTATAGGGACTTGCCGCACGCTCCTTTCGTACCAGCGAACGCGCTGAAAGCTACGTCAGAGGGTGGTGGTGGTGGTGGGGCTGCCCGTTCGTCAGGGCGCGTCATGTCCTTGAGCAATTTTTATTCTTTTTTTTCGAACGCCCGGTTCAGTGTGATTGCGAGCGCGCGCGGGGGAGAGGTGGCGGCATCCCGCGGCGGCCGTGGTAACTATGCAGCACAGGAAGCCCTAATTAGGCAACGGCCATGTGATTTTGGTTTAGGGCGTGGTCATCTGGGTTTATGACATGATTTGTAGACAACGGAGCGAGCAATTTGTAGCTGACTTTGACAATTAATTGTCAATCCCAGGCCGCGTGCTGCGCTATAACGTTTGGCTCACGTGTTCTTAGGAGTCTGGACTACCGATTCACAGCGTTTGCCGAACGTGCTCAAAAAGTGCTGAAGGGCCCGTTTAAGGATGCATCAGCAGTACTGCCGACGAGACGACGCAGTTTAGCGGAGAAGCCCCCTGGGTGTTACCCCGAGAAAAAGTGAGCTAAATAGAAAACTTTGCACAGCTTGTACTAAGCCGCACAAGGCTGGGTCGCAGAAGAGCTATAACACAATTTCACGCTCAGACATTAATGTAAGCACACGGCAAAATCGTATACACGTTACACCTTATACTACAACAACAACAACAACAACAACAACAACAACAACAACAACAACCACAACAACAACACTGATATCGTATCTTCATCGCAATAAGAAGGAACCTTTTTTTACGTAACAGCTCAATAACTACGAAACACTGTGCAAGGCTCACGGAAACTCCAAGAACTTGTTCTTGGGCGAGTCGGTGCCTGAGTTGGCTAAACATAATCATTCTGGCACAAAGCTAAAAACACGAAAAACAGACTCTTTCCTCTGTATTTTTTTTTTCATGTTTTTAGCTTTGCGCCAGAATTAATATGTTTAGCAGTCACGGAAACCCATTAGGTCCTCTCGGCTGAATAACCAAGATAGATGCCCGATTGATCTGACCCCACGTAATCATACTCAGTTGCACTGCACGTCAAGCCACAGCTGGCTGCACCCTACACAGTTCCAAATGAAAGCGCCGCAAGAATACCGTGACGATCTGCCGTTTCCATGGAGCTGCGCGGTACATTCACATGTATACAACTCTGTAGATTTAGAATCAAACAGCCGAGCGGTTACGTAGGAATCGCTTCAATCGTTGCGTGATTCGAAGCGAACCAGTCATGCACGAGGAGTTTAATCACTCCTTGGGGGTCAGTGCTCGCGTTCGAGCCTCCTCTTCTCCCACCCTCACTCGTTCAGAAAGAAGCTACAAGAGCACACAGATTGCCACGGCGTTCTTTCCTATCCTGCGGCAGCAGGCTTCGCGATCAGCTGAAGATGGCTTTGCTGGTTCGATGAGGGCCTCCTGCTCGCCCCGGCCAGACGCAACATCGGAACTATCGGAGGCTGCAAATAAACGTGGCTATCGCGAGATGCGAGAACCGCTCAAGCGAGACAGAAGAGCGCGCGCTTCGGACGTGGAAGGCGCGCGATTCCCATCTCGCGCGTTCCGCGGTATACCCACGGTCACGCTTCAACGGTATCGAGTCTCGCTAGCAGCGCGGACGCCCGAAACTTCCGTCTCGAATGCCTCCCCCACTCCCCTCTCCCCTATGAGTTTAAAACTGCTGGTCGCGCCGCACATTCCTCGCTTGTAACTGCTTGAGCAACGGGTGTGCGCCGTCATGCAAAACGTTTTAAGATATAGGGCCTACGACCTCGCGAACTTGAGGTTTAACTCTGGTGGTTATTGGCTCGCCACGCGAGTCTCTTTCCTCTTTCAAGTTCTTTACGCGCGCGGGACATTATCGCTCACAGATGGTTACGGCCGACTACGTTATACTTCCTCTTATCATCATCATCATTATCATCAGCCTGCCTGCGCCCCCTTCTAGGCAAAGGCCTCTCCCATGTTCCGCCAATCAACCAGGGTCCTGTGCTTGCTGCTTCCGCGTTATCCACGCAAACTTCTTAATCTCATCTACCCACCTAACTTTGTCTCCTCCTCGCGCGTTTGCCTTCTCTTGAAAACCAGTCAGTTAATGATCAGCGGTTATCTTGCCTACGCGCAACATGCTTTCTTTACAATTATTCTTTTTCTCATTCGGTATCGCCTCCCACTGGTCTTCCGCATTTCGTTGAACGCTCTGTTCTTCTATGGCAGTTGCTAACGTCACTAAACCCTGATGACCAGCTCCGGCTGGTGGAAAGGGCTCAGGAGTCAGCTGTAAGCCGTGGCTATCGGGAATAAGGAAGTCACCCATCACTGGGCGAAGACAACGCGCGGCTGGTCGTAAAATAAAGTTTAATACTCTCTCTCTCTCTTCGTTTTCGTCCAGCGAGTAGAACGCGAACGAAGCGAGTGACACTATAAAGCAATCTGCAGCCGTTAGAACTGGTTGGGAAAAGCAGTCCGTGGTATTTCTTCGGATGTTATAAGCTATTATCCTAAGTGTGATCGTAAGTGTGATGGTATAATTCATGCTAATTAACAGTGTGAATAGCAGAAGAAGCATGAGAAAAAAGAACAAGCAGGAAATGACTTTCCTCGTGTTCTTAGTTCCCCTTGGTTTTTTTTTTCTCGTTTTTTTGTTGACCATATACAAAATATACGAACCCACCCAGAATTCATTTCTACTGACTGCAACTGTACTCTTGCCTTTCTAGTTGCAAGTCGTTTCATCTTGTAAGTTTTCCGCTACGCTTGTTTTACGGGCTTATTGGAATTCTTACTTTTAGTGAATATAAAGAGGGAATGTTTGGTGAAAATGTCAGGAAACAAAAATAGTAAAAATGAGAGTACAAGAAACATCCCGCTCTTTTTGTTACCGGTCCCTGCAGCCACGTGGACCGACAAGATTAAATAGAGGCGAAAAGGTGTCCATGCTTCCATAACAACTTCCGAGTATAATAAATGATGGCCTACGTCCTTCGCAGCGAGGAAAAACCACATGTGATCGAACGACGTCCAACAGTGGTTTACATGTGTGTGCATCTTTCTTACTGTTAAGAAAGAAATTAACAAATCAAGCGGCCCTACGTAGGTGTACCTCGGTGGAACTCCGCACACATCTCTAACCTTTGATGTGCCTGCTAAAATGCTCAAAATTCTAAACTGAAACGAGGTTCTAAAAGTATTCACCATGCACAAATAGGCCCCTGAGGAGTACAAACATCTGTGCGATGCGATAACTGCATGCTAACGATGTGATAATGCAGTTATTCCAATTATTTGAGCCATCCGAACCTTTCGAAAAACTTGATGACGCTTGAGCGTCGCCTGCCAGAGTAGAACGCCATAGCGTGATCGGGACCCGTTCGCATAGCCCTTGTCATTCGCTTGCCAGGCTCCGCTTCTCACTGGACATCGTGCCACAAGGAAAGTATCGTGTGTGCGCGTAACGTTGGCCGTTGAATGCATGCTTGAATGCATGCTTGAATGCATGCCTACTGCAAGTGCAGTGACGAAGTGCCCACTATGCCAGAATCATAAAGTATTGCGAGTCAGCGAAGAACCCATTACGCGTCCTTAAAGGAGACCTGCAACATTTCGTCAAGTAGCCATGGGATGGATTCACTAAAGGAGCTTATTGCCTCACGAATTGACCACCGCAAAAATTTTTAGAACCCGTCCCGTACGAGCGGAGTTACAAAGATATGTTCGTACGATGCAATTGCTTTCTCTCTTCTCTCGTCCCGACGAAAGCGCTGGAAGCTAAGCAGGGAGGAGTGGCACTGGGGAAAAAGGTACGTCACGCGCGCCTCGTGACCTTGAACACTTTCTCTCTTTCTTCGAACGCGCGGCTTTTCAGTGCGATCGCACACGCACGCGTGGACAAGTCGCGGCCTCCCGCGGCGGCCCCAGAAACTGCCGAGCGCGCCATGCTCAAATCAGCCAATGCGTGATACTTGGCCTCTGACGCAGTGATTTTTGAGTATGTATCGTCATTTGTCGAGAGAAGAGAAAGCGATTTTTAGCTGGCTTTGAGAATTTATTGTAAATTCCAGGCCGTGTGCTGCGCTATAATATTTGGCTCGCGCGTTCTCGGGAGCCTCGATTACCGATCGGCAGCGTTTTCTGACCATGCTCAAAAAGTGTTGCAGGGCCCCTTTAAGGTATTACGGGCAGCTGCTCACTTTGTTGATGCTGTTGCTGCTGCTGATGATTAATTATGCCTGGGCACATTGTGACATTTGAACAACGACATCCCGAAGGTCCAGCAAGACCTCCCTTGTCGCCTTGCGGCCAAGTGTAGCAGTGTACTGGAACGAGGAAGCAACCAGGCCTCAGGAGCGACCTATTCATTTAGGAAGCAACCGTACATTGAAAGCATACTTTTGGAAGCAACCCTACCTCAAGAACAAGTCTGCCTTTCTGGCCGCATTAAATTGTTTGCTCACTCACTAAATTCCCCTCAAACTATACACGCTCCAATTGGAAACTATGCCTATATACTTCTTGATACTATAGGCACTCCAATAACGCTATTTGGTTTTGCGATTTTTTACTTGCTGTCTAACTTCGCTGTACTGACGGCGTGCACGAGTTTGCAGTTCAACGCTTTCTCTCTCTTTTTGTATAAACGAAAAATTTCCCTTTCTTTGCTCAGGAATCTCTATAACATTCTTTGTCCTTCAGTAGGCCTTTAAATTAAGTAACGCTTCTATTCATTTTATTATCATTCCTGATGCTACATAGGTCGTCAACCTGATAACAGTGCCGCCATCTCGTCGCTGTAACGAATTGAAGTGGCAGGAAGCGTGTGCTTGCAACCTCCGCACCCGATCTCTCACGTTGTAGATTACTTCACATAACAAGAGCGAGACGAACGATAACGGGGTAGGGGAGGTATACGTCGAAAGCAGCGGACAATCCCTTAACCTCGTTCACCGGAACACGGACCAGCCAATAGATATACACTCGTCACGCCCTCGACGTGACGAGGTGGAGGCGCGCGTAACAACGCCGTCGGAAAGGATATCATTCCAACGCTGAGTATAGTCAGTCTCGTTCTCAAGGCAATGGCCGTGCACTGCCTACACGCACGGATTGCACTGCTACTACGGATGAAGGGCGGTGGCGCTCTCCTAAAGCGGGCTAAAAGCTCTCGAGCCGAGGAGTGGAGCGATGCAGGAAGTGATTTTTCCTCTATCTGTCCGTCTACGTGTCCGCGCGCCGGGCGCTGCTATGTTCCGCATTTACTCGCGCATAGCTCCATGTGCCTGTCCATTGTATGGTATCTCGCCCTGAAACTGGAAATGGCGATTCCAGCCGGAACTGCTGCTCGCCTGTGTTCCTGCTGAGTTCGTCGCATGGAAGGGGTAAAAGGAAGTGGGAGACATTTCATAAAATATGCGGCACTTCTAGCCGAAGAAGCACGTGAGGAAGCTGCAGAATAAAGAAAGAAAATAATGAACGAATGAATG
Source organism: Rhipicephalus appendiculatus (assembly GCA_030522465.1). Classification (NCBI taxonomy): domain Eukaryota; kingdom Metazoa; phylum Arthropoda; class Arachnida; order Ixodida; family Ixodidae; genus Rhipicephalus; species Rhipicephalus appendiculatus. The sequence goes on along the minus strand of JALIZH010014119.1, from coordinate 135,659 downwards.
AATCCCACTCATCATACATAAGACTTGCGCCACCGGGGTACAAATCAAAGCAGTACTTAGCCTCTAGTGCAAAGTAGCTTTCACGGGCCACACGGACAATGTGTCAGCGTAGGCCACAACAATTAGAGGTCCTCCTAAATATAATTGCTTATCCTCCACGGCACTATATGACACCTGTTATGCTCCTATCAGCTGGCGGGGTTTGCAGTCCTGGTAAATGCGTGCTACTTTACAACTGTTGCATTGTTTCCGGGGCCCCACCGCTGTCTTCAAGAAGTCTACACAACCCAGGTCGTAAAAAGCATGATTATACCAAGACAAGCAAATAATGCCCGTAATTGCATTCATTTGCTTCTCTTTTAAGTTGAAAAACTAGCTGGGCCATCCGGCTCAACCAGTCTTTCACGTTTACGTACGTGGAGAGAAATACGGTACGCGCCGACTCTTTTCTTTGTCCTCCGATTCCATTTCCACTCGGCGGTGCTCCACCCCGGTTGAGTGGTGTAGCAGCATATCTCCGCACCCATGCGGGCGCACGAGATCGCGTCGTCACCGTTGCAGTCCACGCGGCCTCGTTGGGAAAGGAAGTCATCAGCCGCGGCGAATCGATCAGTCACCCCGATATACACTTCGCTTTTCTTACAACTCACATCCCATTGTTCGGCTCCACCGAGAATTAGGGCCGCTCCGTCGAAATGCGGTGGCGCTTTCGTCCTTCTCCCTTGTTGCGCCGTCCTCTCTCTCTCTCTGTTTCGATTGTCTCTGTTTTTTTTTTTTACTGTTTTATTCTCTTTTTGTTTTTCGTTCCGCTTCTTCGTTAATGCAGAGTTCCACTTGACCGTGCTTATCCGTTAACGACTCAGTCGCCATCGTTGACCACTGGACCGATCGTGCGTAACGGAACACTGCTTCGGCTGAGCGGTTCGTTAAAGCGCTGCCATGTTTATGACGTTGTGACTGGGCCCCCCCTTGCAAGGGGTGCTACTGACAGCGGCGTGAGACTGCACCCCACCCGGCGTTTTCTTTCTGGGAATGGTTGTACACGTCATATAACCAGTCAAGCGCTTTCTCTTTTATCTTTCTATTCTCTCTTCGCGCTTTCGTATTACCGCTGCTACGCGGGCGTACAAACCAGGCGCTGTCCGAGATAACATTCGCGCCTTACAGCATATTGCTGTCTTGACATCCTCTATCTACCTGCATGATACACGAGCAATCACGCTTCTGCACTGAGAGACGTACAGCAAGGATCGGAAAGAGAAACAGGTCCACCAAACGATTGACTAGGCTACACTGCAGTGAAAACACTTATTCCTTCCCCCTTCCGGTAGTTGGTAAACGTTAGAACGTCACTCACGGTATGCTTAGGTGTATTCGAGTTGTTAGGCTGTGGAGAATAGAAATGTGGGCGAAAGGTAAATATCTCAGCGATTTACTATTTTTCAGAGAACACCGTTTCGTTCGGCAGCGCTGGGAAAGGAATTGAAAGAAGGACTGGAGTACTCTAGCCGAAAAAGTGAACGCGTAGAGTTGAAGCATTACGTGTGGAACACAAAGGTGGCGACGCTCAGCAGATTGAGGAAAGAACAAAGAGTGCACCTAGAATGCGCGGTTTGTCCAGGCCACTAGCCACCATGATCAAGAGGAAGAAGTTTATGCAAGAAGTAAAAACGTAGAGGAAAGGAGGGGGGGTGGGCAGGTGTGCTAGAGTGGATTGGTTGGAATCACGAAATAATGACTAAGCCAATTGTATGATGTGCGTTCAGTAAAACGTCAACCCCCTCCCCCCCCCCCCCCACCACCACCTCGATATTTGCTCAAACATAGCTGTACATAACTTTCGTAGAGGTGACGCGTAAGCAAGAAAACTGAATGCACCTCATAAAAGAGTAGTGGTGTGCTTAGAAACAAACGAACAAAATAAAGAATTTTGGGAAGTGTTACCGTAATATTAATTTATCTACACAGCTTCAATTTTGGAAACTTGCGCACATACGTGATTCAGTACAACCCTCAAATATGCAAGCAGGAACACTGAAGAAGCGGTGGGCTTATGATTGCGTTTGTTCCCCTCATATACCGGAGGCACCAGTGGCTCGACAGCAGATTTCTTTTCCTGAGCAAAATGAGCAATCTGTGGAGACTGGCAGTTATATGGTATTCAGAAACAACCACAGAAGCGATGAATTTTTCTTGACACGCAACACTTATTCGGAGACCGCCTTCATTTCGTGGCTGCCGTGGCGGCGTTAGCTGAAGTTCTTCAAATCCTAAAGAAAAAAAAATACACGTAAGAGTGTTCACCCGCTCGTTAACGTGCAAGCTACGTGCATGCTAACATCAATATAGTTACAACTGGGTGTGTTCAGATAAGAACGTCGGTGCATGTCCGCCGACCCCCTTTAATTTCGCCTAAAAAAATATATTTTGTTTTCCGAGTCCCCAGGACCACAAAACCACTTTTGGTTTCGCGAGAAAAAATTTCACCTTCTTTAAAAAAATTCACAAGTCTCCACTGAGCCGCCACCGCCTCTTTCGAATTTCGCGAAAATGGGATTTCGATGAGACGCTGCAAAAACACTATTGTAGCTGTAGGTCCGAAAAAATTTTCTCCACATACTACGGATAGTTTGTGTTGAGAAAAAATTATTACTTTGCAGTTTTGATGTTGTTCTGTTAAGAAAACAAATCGCAAAATCGACACAAAGCTCAATAATGCTCACATTTAAGATTTTTTTCCTCCGCAAGTATAAACGTCAGACTTCCCAAAGTTTTTCAAAACATTGCCATATGTTTGGTCAACAAGTGTGCTGAACTAAATATCTGAGAGTGTTTTCAAACGTTAACCAGAAATGTTCAACTGAGGACATGTCTCTCAAAATGCTATATTTTGAAGATCATTTTAAAAAAAACACCATCTTCGATTTTCTTTAAACTCTCCAGAATTAAAGCCAAGCACGTGTTCTAACTTAATCTGTAAAAACATGTTGCATTATTTTTGTGAGGTCGGAACTACGAAGCACGAAAAGTGGCCGAATTGACGTATAGTGTGTAACCACAACATTGAGCGAGCATGGAGCAATAGTTCGCAAATAGGTCGCAAATGTCTTCTGTGGATTGACGGATTGTGAGGAATAAAACAGGAACCGTTGGTTTTGAAGAGGAAATTATTACTACATTTTTTACGCAAATCACAAAAACTTCTACTCGGGTCCCAGCCACCCAGCATGCCTCGGTAATGAGTCGCACTCTTCGCAGGAATCGCTTTAAAAATTTTTTCGCGCATGTGAGCCTGCGTACTCCTCATAAAGGTGGTGGCTGGAGAGGATCCACCGCTGGATATTTATCGCTTCCCATGACACGTCGGTAATGTGATAACGCAGACGGTGCGTGTCGGCACAAGCGGCGCCTCTGCAGCACGACTGCGCTCACCCGCTCCCTAAAAAAAAAGAAAGAACATAAACAAGAAACAGCTCAACTCGCTTAAGAAAGGTCGGAGTAATAAGAGAACGTCGGCTTTCACTTCCGTTCGTCGTCGACAACCCGGCAGTCCACTGCTGGTGAACGAACGTGAGTACGCGTGCGCGTATTACACTCCCCTGATATTGATGGCCACGTTGTGGAGCTCAGAGCGAGCGTTTTGCGCTGACTACCGAAAGAGGCATACGAAGAAGATTGCCTACAAGTGGAACTTTAGATGTGTGAAAGATTTGAATGTCGCCTTACTAAGGAAGCGCATGCCAGAAAAGCCTCATCCATCAGAGAAACCGACATTTTGTGCCAGATCTGTTTCAACCGCTTCAAGCAGATCACCGTAGAGTCTCCAGATGCATCTCAGTCTGACGCATATTTTGTTCACGAACAAATTGCTGTCGAAGAGCTAAACGTACTCGTTAAGACAACCGACGTGACAACCCTGAAAATTCTGGCGAAAGTGAAAGCACAATGCCGACTGTCTTACGCCAAGCGTAAGAAAGCGGAGATCGAGGGCGCTATCTCCAGGACAATTTCTGCTGTCCTTACAGTAGCGTACGGCACTACAGAGGAACCTGGTCCTTCAGCGGAAACCTGCAACACGTGTCGCGAGTGGCTGCGCAACCTAAAGCAAACATTCAATACCTGCGAATCATACTATGAACGCTGCCGCCTCCTGACATTGCTCCCTGTGAACCTTTCTGATCAAGAGATTCAAGAAATGATTCGATCCGCAACTCGGCACCTCATTCGGAAATCCAGAAAATACAGACACCCGGGTGTGGTCAAATCCGAACCTCTACACCAGATCGAAGCTGAAGCCGAAAACATACAGGCAGCAATGAAATTCTATACTGACGATGAGCTCAACTCCACCCAACAAAGCCCAAACAAGAAAGATTTCATTGCAATTAGTTCTAAAGGACAAAAAGAGTAAGTTTCAAAACGGCTGATGGCCAGGTCCATTCGGGAAACATTTCGTCTACTTAAAGCGGTTCACCCTGACACAGGAATCGGGCTCACGAAGTTCTCCTCCTTAAGGCCGAAACGGGTTGTGTGCTATGAAGTAGTAACAGCGCAATATTCACACAGGGACAAACAAAGAATATTGTGAATATTGCGCTGGTACTACTTCATAATGCAAAACCAACTAGCCCAAAGCTTCACGTTACTAAGGGTTGTGTGCACAAGGTTACTTCACCAGGAGCAAGATACGCACAAGTGCTCCAGTGACGTTTGTGACTGTCTAACTTGTCTGACTATGACCTGTGATTATGACTCCCTGTGTATACAATAGGGGTGAATAAACAGTTCCTTCCGAGAGCTCGACTTGACTACATTTGTGGAAATCTTGCGGTTAGTCCTTACGCCAGGACCAAAACTGCGACGCGTGCACGCACGCAAATGAACAAATTTGCACTTTAAGGCAACTATTTGGTTTTATTCTGTCAAGCTGTTGTCCCTCGAGCACAACAGATGACAATCAGGACCTAAAAATAACGATAATGGCAACTATTGCTCCATGCTCGCTCAATGTTGTGGTTACTCACTATACGTCAATTTGGCCACTTTTCGTGCTTCGTAGTTCCTACCTCACAAAAATAATGCAAAATCTTTTTACAGATTAAGTTAGAACACGTGCTTGGCTTTAATTCTGGAGAGTTTAAAGAAAATCGAAGATGGTGTTTTTTTTTAAATGACCTTCAAAATATTGCCTTTTGAGAGACATGTCCTCAGTTGAACATTTCTGGTTAATGTTTGAAAACACTCTCAGGTATTTAGTTCAGCACACTTGTTGACCAAACATATGGCAATGTTTTGAAAAACTTTGGGAAGTCTGACGTTTATACTTACGGAGGGAAAAAATCTTAAATGTGAGCATTATTGAGCTTTGTGTCGATTTCGCGATTTTTTTTCTTAACAGAACAACATCAAAACTGCAAAGTAATAATTTTTTTCTCAACAAAAACTATATGTAGTATGTGGAGAAAATTTTTCGGACCTACAGCTAGAATAGTGTTTTTTGTAGCGTCTCATCGAAATCCCATTATCGCGAAATTCGAAAGAGGCGGTGGCGGCTCAGTGGAGACTTGTGAATTTTTTTAAAGAAGGTGAAATTTTTTCTCGCGAAACCAAAAGTGGTTTCGTGGTCCTGGGTACTCGGGAAACAAAATATATTTTTTTCGGCGAAATTAAAGGGGGTCGGCGGACATGCACCGACGTCCTTATCTGAACACACCCAACTCCATCAGCTCAATGCGCATTGCGAGTTCTGGATTCCTTGGAGCCAGTCCTTGCAAGAATTTTTTTTTATTTTAACATTTTTGATTCTAGTCTACGTTAAGACAACTGCAGGGGAACGGGACCCAAGTATTTTTGTTTGTGACTGTCTGAGTATGGGCGGTGAACGCTGATATGTGTGTGCGCTTATGATTCGTTCTCTCTTTACTCCTTGCTTTCTCTATCCTTTTTATCCCTTCCCCTTTCCCCCCGCGGAGGGTAGCAAACCGGATACAACCTGGTTAGCCTCCCTGCCTTTTTTCTTTGCCTTTGTCTTACTCTGTGCCTCTCTCTGTTATATTCTTAACTTACCACTGTAACTTCCAAACCTGTGTTCACGTCAGCCTGGCGAGGCATGAGTTGAGGCCGCCTCCAAGAACCTTAGTGCAAGATGGTCCGGGACCGCACTGACTCACCTTTTCGTTCCTATGCGCTTTTTTTTTTCATTGACCGGCCGACTTCTTTAATGATATGTCGGGTATACCATTGGCTGTCACTCCCGCTTACAAATAATTCTACTGTAGGAAAGATTACGCAAATGCAAGCCTTGGTACTCGCAATGACGCTCCTTACACCCCAGGACCCGACGATCACGTGCGTATCTCCACACACGCCGCACTTGTTCGCCGCTGATACCCAGCTTCTCGATGACCGTGGTTAAAGCGCTGGAAGTTTCGTTTAGCACTCTGCTATTCTGAGAAGAGCACTCTGCTTTTCTGCGACTCAGAATAGCACTCTTCTATTCTGAGTCGTTGGTGGGTCGATCAGTTTTGGATCTCCTCATGAACGTTTGTGTTCTTTGACCAATGCACAACACATGCATTTGCAGTAATAAACTCGAAACATGCAGGGTAGTGTCATCCGGCCGACAACCCCTTGGCCGCGCTGGCGGTCAGTCACTCGCTAAACGTTGCCCTAGCCCACAAACACAAGCGGAGAAATGGAATGGCGAGTTAAAGAAGGAAGTGCAAGGGCGAAGGACGAAAACACCCTGGAAATGACTTCGGGCCATGTTTGTCCTCGGCCCTGTCGTGTTTAATTAGGAGGCCTGTCTCCAAGCGAAGCTAATCCTGCGCCTGCCTAATACGTTCAGAATGAGCCATTATACCTTCTAACGGCTCTAGTTGCTTGCGATAGCCCCTCCTGCTTCCGCGTGCGTGGTGTGCCGCTAAGCCAGGCTAAGCGCTGTCGAAAGAGCGGAAGACAATCAGAGCGGGTAGCGCGGTGCAGACGACGCGGGACCGTTTGCGAGGCACAGTACACACGCATGCGTTCGTGATGCAACGACGCACGGCTCGCAAAGAAGCGTGCCGTCTGCCGAGCACGATCAGTGCGCAGAGTCTGACCTCTTGTACGTCTCTCGGGGTGCACCGTAATGTTCCGCCCGTTCCCTGCCACGGTCCATTCCGGTGTTTTCTTTCGAGAAGCCTTCGGGAAGGCAGACGCGCGGCGGACGGCCTCCCAAGGACGTTCCGAACGTCCGTCCACGCGAGTGAAGCACGCTATGGCGAACATCTCCTCCCGTACCGAAAGGCAGCCGCCGCCAGTTTCGAAAATGGACGGCGCCGCCTTTGTTACCGTTGTCTCCGATGACGCAACGAGCGTCGCACGCCGCTCCTTCTGTTCCGTGGCGCGCCAAGCGTGAAGAAAGGGCAACGATACTGGCTCGAACGGAAAGCGGAGGTGGTACGCAGCGAAAAACAAGAACACAAAACGAGTCAACAGGAATGCACGGCTGCCATGCATGTTTACTATAAAGCTATACAAAACGAAAGCAACTCGAAGTCGTGGGAAGGCGAGCTGGTCAAGCCTGGACGGCAGGAGGAAAGAGCTAAAGAAAGAATGGAAACCGCCGGTGTATGAAGACTGGCAAGTGTACATAATGGCTGCCTGTGGTTGTTCCGCTCGACAGAGCTGGCATGCGGTGAGACGAGTCGCGGCTCCCATCCTCCGAGCGAGCGTAATAGGTGGCGTAAAAGAAGAACGCCGATGAAGAACCGCTGAGTCCATGACGGTGGTAAGGTATCGCTTCTGTTCACTTCTAGTTTTTTTCTGGTTTGCTCACAGAACCGGTATATTGAAAAAAAAAAAGAAAAAAAAGTAGATTTTTCACGCTTTTGCAGACGAATCGAAGCAGTCATTTTTTTCTTTCGTGATCACGTCCCGTTCAAAAGTATCTGAAGTTGAGAGCCACAGAAAGGTGAAAATAAAGCACTCAAATTCACTGGAGAGATAGACTGAGCAGGAGAGGTGCATAGTTTATGTAATACACATAGATGGGCGTTCGTAATGGCTTACACCACCGGCTACGCGAGGTAGGCTAGCAAACAAAAAGAAACTAAAAAAACAATACTGTGAGACCGATAGAGGATGCTATCATCCTGTGCAGCCGTGCGATTCATTCGGCCCCTGCTCTCCACACGCAAGCGAGGACACAATTGACGGCCGGTGCGCTTCCAGCGCGTTCCACGAGCGCAAACCTTATGCTCCTCCGGCACCGCCATTACACAGGCGATCAGACACCCGAGGGCGCCTCTTCTCTAGCGGCAACGGCATGTCGCACGCATGCGCAGCGGAAGTGGCTTTGAGTCCACGCACGAAGTGCTGCTACCTTAAACGGCCCCGGAATTGCTCTCGCAGGACGGGGGGCAGGGTCAGATTGTTTCGGAGGTCAAACTGCGGGTCTTCTTTTCCTTTTTCTTTATTTCTTTCGGTCGCGTGGAAGAAAATACAACGCCAGAAAGGGAGAAGGTGCTCAACTCTAAGGTGGCACCGTTCCGTCGGGTTTCTCCACGTAATGAAAGACCACCGGGGTGCATGTCCGAAGTGCGGCGCGGGAACCTTGATGGGCTGAGACCTCTTTTGTGAGTCCGCTCATTTTCGAGGCCTTTCTTCGGTGCGCGCAGAACAATTGGAGAGCTTTACGTCGGTCTCATAAGCGCGAATGATGGAGGGAAGCGCGAGATGACCGATGCCTCGAGAGAGTCGCAGATATGGCTCGTGATATGCTGGCCCTCTTTAAGTCCATGGGGCACCTTTGTTTCGGGTTTCATTTCTAAAAGCTGTAATTTCGGTGAGAGATATGAAGCGGCGTTTTTTTTTTTTCTTTGAGCGCCTGTGGTACTTTTGCTTCGCTCGTAATAGCCGCCATATCTGAGCCGTTCTGCGAGAGGTATAACGGTTTTGAGATTGCGCTGTGTGTTTGCCCGAAAGCAGACTGCCTGTGCTTCAGTATAGCTTGAAGCTGTGCTGCTGCGACGCAGCTGTCAGGGGGAGGCTGCCTTTCTTTCTTGGACCCCTTAAGAGTTGTTTGCCCTGGGAGCAACACCTACAGCGACTAGATACATAATGAAATAGCGCACAAAAAGATGACAGACCCGGAGAAATAAAGTACAGGATGAACGCTAGTTCTGTCGTGTTTCTTCACCTGGTCCTTCGTGCTCTTGTGCGCTGTTTCTTAATTTCCTAAGACAGCCAGTACCAACTAGCCAAACTCTCTGCCCTCTTAAACTTACAGGGACATCGCCGCCGGCCTAGAATGTGTAATGGAAACAAACAACTAACAGACGTTTGTCGAATAGATCTCGAAAACATTTCCACCGCGCTTTTACAGCTGACTCGTCCACAGGAGTCAGAACACCAGCATTTTTCTTAGAAAGCCTGCTCAGAAAACTGCAACTTCTCAACCGTCCAACCAGGGACGACGCCAACTGTGCCTGGAGCACACTTTCCTGATACATTCGATGCTGATGAGCGAAGATGACTTAGGGACTACTATACCGTCCGAACTGTCCGTGGTGAAGCTTCCACAGGTGCCAAAGGGTCTTTTCTGCGATGCTCTATCGCGAGATCTCACGATTTATACTGGCCCGTACGCGCGAGCGGTGAAATATCCGCGTATGTGTGGTCCGACGACATGGCAGCGGGGCCACGTTCCAAACCGAACAAGCGACGGACTCGCGCGTGACCTTTCGCATTGTGGCATCCCCGTGAACACCACGGGTCACCGAGCCCTACGTTGCATACTATTTATAATGGCGACCTTTGCTGCCTGCGGTATCGCGGCGGAACGCGTGTACGGACCGCGAGAGAGGCGTCAAAGTGTTGCCGGGGCCATAGCCAGTGCAAGACGCGAAACCAGCGTGCTAACGAACTCTATTCGCAGAACGGCACAGGCCAGCTCCCAACCAAAGGTCGTCGTCGCGTAACCCTAATTGGCACCCGCTCGCGGGTCGCGTTACCTTTCGACGACGAGGCTTTGAAGCGGAGGATATAGGCGCCGACCCTGTCAGGCAACTGTTGTACGCCTTGTCTCGAGAAGTAGGGCCGTTTCTTTCTCATCTGGAGCGCGCGCCCTCGTTTAGAGAAGATGAGACCGGTCGAGCAGGCGTCGGTCTGTGTTCGCACCGGCGCACAAAGGAAACGCGCTCCGCTGTAAACGTCACAGCCAGTGCTATATACACGCTCGGGGAACTGTGTGTTTGCTTTTGTTTATGTTCCTTTTGTTTCAGCTGTATTTGATTTAAGCAAGGGCAAATAATACACCGAAGTAGCGCAGCTGACCTGATGCTAACTTAACCTGACGCCTACGTCCATGAGGCGCGGAAAAGTTAATATAATTCACCTGGCGGGGTTGACACTTCTGGGATACAGCGACCGTGGAGCACACTTTTCTCATCTGGTATCGAGTGGTTTCTTCGTTTTGGTGTCCGTACAGTAAATAGCGCAGTAACCTTTGCGCATATCTGCAGTCTTTTCCTTTTAACGTTATTTTGTATATTTTTCATTGCTCTATTTTTTAGCAGTTATGGAGCATGGGCACACACTATGCGCTCAGTTTTACGCGTGGCATCTCTTATTTGCCTGGTTTTCTAAGAAAGTTCTGCAGCATGTTACTCTTTCTGGAACACTTGAAGGCGAAAGCCAGCTCCCCAATCAGTAATGCGTTAAGTTATACAATTGGGGACCATAATTATTTCAATACATAATGAGCCGCAGTGTGAGAGGCAAGCATTGGGTTACCTTGACGTTCACTGGAGAGTGCATTGTTCCTCCCCATTCGAGGCTTTTCGCGCCTCACGAGGGCTTGCATGGCCTCCGGGATCGTAGCAACTTTGACCAACTGAAGGTGACACATGATGACGTCATGATAACGTAACAAATTGATGCGATAATTGACGTCACAATGATGCCACTTACGTCGTCAGTGACGTTTGTCGAATGGGTTTTTGTACAACTTCATTCGTCTGCCGTAGCTCGCTCATGGGGCTGCTCAACGAGACACTTAAGACTTCCGCCTTAAGTGAAATGGTTTCATCGTCTATGCTTACACATCTAGCGATGATTTCTACTGTGCGCCTGCAAGCGCCATCGTCTTCGTGTGCAATCTAACAGAAAATGGAAACTGGCTACGAAGTACATATACGCAGGTGATCTACATGACTTGTGTAAGCAGAGCCGTACAATGCAGCGGACTTTGTATGTATACAAAGTATTATGTACCTGAACTCGTTCTCCAATATTTTTGACTCATGTGCGGTTGGATTGTACTTTCTTTGCACATCTTGTGTTTGACAGTATCACATATTTTGTGGCCATTTCATTTATTTTTAGTGTTGTATATTTCATTTGCTTAGTGAGAGGGAGTAGCCGGTGCTTATATGAAGATACCAAGCTCTCCCATTCGTCATTTCAATAAAAAAAATTCCCCATCTCCCGCTAAAGGGAACCATGTGTGGATGCGAAGCAGCGGGGAGATAGTTAGCTTGAGCGGGAGGAACGTCGCCGCTCTCATTTCGCAGCAGTGATCCGGGCGCTCATCGCGGCGCTGCACAGAGGAGAGAATGAGGCGCGCGCGCTCCGTCATTTTCATACCGCGGAACTGCCATGGCGCCCCAGCGGAGTATGTAGCTGTCACACCACCTGTCGTGCCCACCGCTGTGTAGAGGATTCCTAGAGGAAAGGACGGGGGGGATCGTAGGAGAGGGGGAGGGGACGCATGCGCTGTGGGGGGTGTGGGAACAGCTCCGTAGAGTAGAGGATTCCTAGAGGAGAGAGGGGGAGAGGACGCGCATGCGCTGTGGGGATGTGGGACGCGGGCGCCGCTCCGTAGAGTAGATGATTCCTAGAGTAGAGGAAGGGGGGTGAGCGTAGGAGAGCATAGGGCAGGGGACGTGCTGTGGGACGCGGGGGGCCACTCCGTAGAGTAGAAGATTCCTAGAGGAGAGAAAGGGAGTGAGCGTAGGAGAGAGAGGGGGGAGGGGACGCGCATGCGCTGTGGGACGTGGGAAGGAGGGACGGACTAAGCCCCCCTCCAAACACATGCAAGCAAGATTAAGGAATGGGGTCAACCTGGGACGACAGACACCACCTGCCTAGCCATTGCTAAGCAGCCTCTCTGTGCTCTCGGCCATGACTCAAGGAATGGGGTCAACCTGGGCGACAGACACCACCTGCCTAGCCATTGCTAAGCAGCCTCTCTGTGCTCTCGGCCATGACTCTGGTGACTGTAGTGGTGGTTGACGGCCTTCATATTACCTACTACAGTGTTCTGGTTCGCATAATGGGTGCTTCCCTACTTCATGAAAGTGGCCGGACGCGGGACGCGGGACGGGGGGACGGGGGGACGCCGGACGGACATAGCCCCGAGCATAAGATGCTTCGCATCTAAAAAAGAAGATGAAAACATAAGTGATTTACATACAAAAGCTACGTAGTAGTTTAAAGCCCGTCTACTCTAGTTTACCACCAATGCCGATGCACGTTTAGTGCCTGTGTGCAGGTTCCGTGGCATAACGGACACCGTTAATACTGCACACAGAGTGTCGATGGGCGCTTCCGACTGATGAGATAATGACGTCAGAACTTGCATAAGCGTCACATATGCCAGCCAGCTGTCCGATGAGAGCAGTTTCTTTCTTTCTTTCTTTCTTTCTTTCTTTCTTTCTTTCTTTCTTTCTTTCTTTCTTTCTTTCTTTCTTTCTTTCTTTCTTTCTTTCTTTCTTTCTTTCTTTCTTTCTTTCTTTCTTTCTTTCTTTCTTTCTTTCCTTCCTTTCTTTCTTTCTTTCTTTCTTTCTTTCTTTCTTTCTTTCTTTCTTCTTTCTTTCTTTCTTTCTTTCTTTCTTTCTTTCTTTCTTTCTTTCTTTCTTTCTTTCTTTCTTTCTTTCTTTCTTTCTTTTCTTTGCTTCTTAGTGTAACAAATGAATGGGCAACGGAGAGATGCCACAGCGGTATTTTCAACTGCAGATACGCGCTTGGCGCCCTGGCACGAGCTATATACGGTGGGACGATTCTGCAATCTTGGAGAGCGGGAAAGCACGTCGTGTTGCGTGCGTACGGTATTCGGCTGCCATGGCGCCACATCGGCGACGAGGAAGAGACTGAAGACCACCTCGATTCGCCCGGCGAGCAGCAGTGGCACAGACTTTGCTGTGGGCTGAGGCCGCAGTATACCAGCACGTCGCGGCGCCGAACCCTGCATTCTGCCCACGGCTTAAGAAGACCAAATTTCTTGGCTTTTTCGTCTTATGAAGGTCACAAATCAACATCCAACCTGTCCGAGAGACCCCACTGATTGCCTAACCTGAGCAGCGCTTGTTCTGACTGGACTGACGTACTACATTGGCAAACCGTGCATCATCCAAACGACACTGTTTCGGCATCTCTCATTGAATTCTCTCTCCCTTCAGATTCTGAACGCAATTTGCGGACGGGCCCACTTCAGCGCCACCGCAGCACACCCCCCACAAGGTATATTGCTAACACTGCATGATCACTCGCCTGCGTACCGCAAGGAAACCTGGCGCCATTAAAGCAAGCGGGACCCGGGGAATCCACAGGGGGCGCCTCGCTCGTTATTATACGCCGAGGCTCAGCGTATACAGGCTTTTTACCGCGACGAATAAGACCTCCGCGTGGCCCGCGCTAAGAGGCCTTTTCTCGAGATGAGAGGCCGAGATAAGCAAGCCGTATACATAGTGTATGGTATTGCCGAGTCCCGGTGCCCCGCCAACTCAAGCGCTTATGCGGTATTGTGAGCCTCCAGCTGTCTGGCGCATTGTTGTCCGTGACGCGAATGCGAGCTGTTGCGGCAGCAGCTGCAGCACCAGGCTTCGCTGGCTTTGTTGGTGCGCTGCCAAAGTGTATGTACATAAGCGAGCCCGGCCGCGAACCCGATCGCTACGAGCAAGACGTGCCATATAGCGCGATCGGTCTGGCGACCTCCAGACAGTATCGGCTTTGCAAGTGGCGGGGACGGAAGTTGTTCGCGGACGCTCCCCGCAAGTTCTGTGCATGGGTTAGTGCGGACTTCGGTAATTTCAAGCGCGGAGAAATTTGACGTACCTGAAAGTAAACTATGGTTCATATTTAAAGCTTCTAGCCCAGTAGACGCCCCGCTCATTCTATAGAATTGATTCCGAAATACCTTCTTCCCATCCCCCCAGGCCCTGCACCCTATACACACAAGACCTTATGCCACCTCCACAAAACCAAAATTACATATATGTATATATGCTCACATAGTATTCACGCATATAATGCAGAAATTAATGGTAAAAGAGCGTCGTATCGACTAAACCCTGGCGTGTCATAATGTATAACAGAATGAAAGAAGGGAATTTTGAGGGCTCGTTCCTTTGCGCGGTAGAATCCTAATGAAAAGCAACAGATAATGAGGCCAAGGAAGGCGCAGGGGCGTTAATTGGACTGTTTTAAGTGTATTGTATTAATTATGATACAGATATGAAGAGAAAGTAAAATGGCCGCAAAGACAACTTGCCGCCGGCAGGGAACGTTGGAGGTTCAATCCCTGCAGGCGGCAAGTTGTCTTTTCGTGCACTTTACTTTCTTCACAGGTATATCACAGTTACTGCACTGCACTTAAAACAGTACAATCAACGTCCCCTATACGTTTGATGGCTTCATTTTATGTTATTTTTATTAATGGTATATAACACTAAGAAAGTAATCCTAGCGCTTATATAATAGTCGTAGCTTGGGTATACACAATAAATTCGTTGTACGTCGTGTCACTTGCGCAGTTACATGCAGTGGCTCGTCGCTCGGATACAAGAGTTGCATATAGTCCTCTAGCCTACGGATCGAGTAACGGGAAACTGCAGCGCGCGAGAGCAGCACAGTCGACTCCAAGCAAAGGCGTGACCCGTTTATAGTTCATAAATAAAGAAAGCATGGTCTGCAGCGCCTTCCATGGAGCTAAGCTCCCAGAAGCACCGTACGCAAGTTTTCCAGCAATCGGGGCATCTATTGCGACAGCACGGCCGTGCGCCTGCTGTCACGCACCTTGCAGCGATCCTATGCGGCGGGGCGCTTTAAATTGGCATGCAAAACGCGGACGCCACACAGTCGGGAAAGGGAACAGCGTACGCTGCGCTCTGGCGCCGTGGAACGCATTCCGGCCTTAATCGGCGACGCGTATTTGCGGATAAGACGAAACTGGTTCGGTCGCATCGCAGCGCTAGAAGGAGTACCACGGTGACCTTCTTGCCGAGTTTCTTTTGCCATCACTGAAAGCACGGAGGAATTCTCTCACGCCTGAGGCAGTACGTTATTGAAATACATAAGAGCCCCAGATAGAGTAAAATGATTAATCTACTCTTTCGCCGACACATGCTCGTTCAAGCGGCTGAAAACCGGAAATCCGAGCAAATCTATGTTGTGTGAACAGTGACGCATATTTCGCGAGAAAAAAATGTTGGCTGGATTGACTGACTGACTAATCAGTTGACTGAATGATTGATTAATTGATTGACAAATGGTTGACGTCTGAGGTGTTGTAACTTCCACTCAGGTGAGTGAGTGAGTGAGTGAGTGAGTGAGTGAGTGAGTGAGTGAGTGAGTGAGTGAGTGAGTGAGTGAGTGAGTGAGTGAGTGAGTGAGTGAGTGTGAGTGAGTGAATGAGTGAGTGTGGGTAAATGAGTGAGTGAGTGAGTGAGCGATATGCTACGTACGACTTTAGGAACTCGCTTAGCGTAATTAATAAACTTCTGGCGAAATTTGTCAGGCGCTATCCTGAAACATTATTTATTTCCAAATACTGCAGGCCAATGTTACGCCCAACCAGCAGACAAAATAGACAAAAATAATAACGCACATTCATAACAGCACACAAAGGAAATAAATACGTAAGAAAAGGTTTGTAAACACAATTTCACAGTTGTAGTCGGTTGCCCTTTCCAGCAAGCACGGCACACATGATTTGCCTCCGTTAACCAGTGGTGCGGGAGCACGCAACGTGGCGTAAATTCCACTGAGGTGGCTTGTGGTATTTTGTAATGTGATGCCCAGCTTCAAATGCTAAAACGTTGCAACGTCTGTTCCTCTCGTGATAACCGCGGCTACAAACGTCATCGTTTTTGTCGAAGAGGAACGAACGTCACTGAAGTATGTCGCAAACAAAGTCCTTCTTACAGGGCTATAGTGCACATTCAAGCGACATTTAATGTAGCCCAGCTGTTGCGTCAGTTCACGAGAGCGGAACCAAAACACGCCCCACAGCTCTTGTGCTCACGTCACGCGAGACATTGAGAAATAACAGGTTCCTGTACTTGCCAACCATAACACACGTCTGCTACACAAGCATTCCGCGATGTTGTGCCTGCGGCACCAGCAATGCATATAAAACACTGTTCTTGGTACCGCGAAGGGTGCTGGAACTCATGTTTCAAGCTTTAAACAAGCAACCTTGCAATATCCATATAGCGTACCACGGTGCAACATCCTCGATGTCGCCACAATCACCTTCATGCATAGCATATCAGGCGTAACCCCGACATTGATCATTGTAACAACCATGTATTCATTGTATATTAACACACCCCTTATGTAATACCCCCTAGTGGGTCTCTAAGGAAATAAAAATTAATTAATGAACCTACGCAGTTCTCGACAATTAACTGACGCATATGGTTGAAAACCAGGAAGCGGAGCCGAAGTAAAGAACGTCTTGTTTATTCGACGCTGGGTTCAAAAACTAAAAGAAAAATGGAATGCGGGCGCGCGCTTCCGTCCACGCTCTCTTGTCACTTCTTCGTCTTCACCGCTCTTCCGAAATAATATTTAACAGCTCCCGGCCGAACAATTTGCGCGGGCTTGCTTCTTTCAAGACGATTGCTTGCTAGATATGGAGGCTTGTGCAGCTGATTCCAGGTGATACAACATTTGTACCGTTCGCCGCAACTTGGTGCCGTCAAGTGCGCGCTTCGCACGCGCAAACTTTGTCGTCGCTGCCCGTAAATTTTTCTGTGACTTGTTCATTTTACACACCTGCCTTTTCGAGTTTAACTCATTTGCTTCCATGTCTTCTATCTTCCCTGACTGTGTGCTTTTAGTCTCATAGACGTGAGCTGAGTACGCTTGTTGGATGTACTCTCTTCGACACCGATTGCCGAGATTGCTGAACACTTGTTCTCTGTGATTCCGTCTTCGTTGAAGCCTTTCCCGTGAAGACTCTCTCTCTCCAAATGGTTCGATCGTTGCTCTGCTTTCTCGCTGCTTCGGGTGCTTTGCTCGGGAAGAGGCGTCGAATACCACTTTTACTATTATCGTAGATCCGTGGCGTCTCCTTACAATTCTGTGCGTCCCGTTGTACGGCACATGCTTTCTCGAGCTGTCCGTTTTGTCCTTGTCTGCGAAGTCATTGTTGTCGTAGCTGTTTATCGCAGTGACATATTCCTTCTGAAACTTTGTTTCTCGACGTAACCTACTCTGAATGGACTCCAGCATCTTGAAAGCTGCAACTTTGTTGTCTTTCATGTGCCAACAGTCGCCACGTCTAGGCAGTTCAGCTTCGTAGCGTTCATTGCCTTTAAGAGTTGATTCAATGGAGCCGCTTTTGTCATCTTTCGAAGGTATGTCTTCGTTGGTCGGTCTTAGATGTTCCACTTCCCAGAAAGATCTCAGTTGCTGAGAGACGTTGGCTTTCGTTAGGCATATGTTGAAGGTCCTTGCCGTTTATCTCTCGTTGAACTTGGGCAAACTTCTGGTATCTCCATGTAGTGTCCATCCCATGATTGTTTCGATCGCCGTCAAGGAGTCGTCCAGTCGCTTAATGTTTCCGTTGACAACTCGCCAGTAATAGTCTGCTCCTATAAGCACGCCTATTCCAGGCTCAGGAGAGACGTGAAATACAGTGGCGTCAGCCAAACGCAAGTCCTTGTCCTTCACCTTTTCTTGTACGCCTGTTTCTGTCAATGTTGACAAGTCGTTGCATATTTGGGGAACTTCTATGGCCTCTATTTCAAGCGATCTTGAATCGTACTGACTATGCAGCGTGACTCGTACTCTGCGATAATATTTGCGAGGTGCTGAAATGTTTCCAAATCCCGAGATGGTGAGCTTCTCTTCGGCTAACACTGTGGTTTTCAGCTTCCTAGACAAGTCTTCCGTAATGAAGCTGCGTTGACTGCCCCCATCAATCAACATTCTTACGAGGTGTTTTTCTTCCAGTGCCTTGAGCCCAAACTTGCGCGGTCTGCAGAAGCACTGCGTTCTTGAGCGAGTCTGTACAGGTAGATGAGCTGGAAACAGTTGTTTGCACCTCTGTATTTTTCCTTCTCCATTCTGTGTCGCACATGGGTGTAATATGTCGTCCCTTACATTTCGCACAGCTTAATCTCTTCCAGCTTTTGCAATCCTTCGATCGGTGAAATGGTCTAGCGCATCGGAAGCAACATCCCAACTTGCGCAGCTTCTCTTTTTTCTCATCTAATGTTAGTTCGGCTGGGCAGGTGTCCACCGAGTGATCTTTGCCATCACAGAGCATACAACTCTCTGGAGAGAGTTTCACGGTTAACATAGACGCGGAACCTCGGTTATCTTCATTAGATTTTTGTTTGCCGGTTGAGGCTCGTTCTCTGTGATCAACCGTCATCAGCAACGCCTGTTCCCTGCTTCTCACTTCAAGGCTCAAGAAATCTAGAAGACTAGACAATTCATCTAGTTGTCCACTAGTACCGCTTCTATTTGTCGAAGCCAAGGTGCGCTGAGTATAACGGAGTACCATTTCTTGCGGGAGGTTCTGTATTACTGCTGTTTTCAGTAACACTCCATACTCTTTCTCTTCGACACCAAGGCTACGGAGGGATCTCACGCGAGTTTGCACCTCTTCATGCAGCCTTTGAAGCCCTTCGAAATCTTCGCAGGAGCGGACTTTACGTAGGTTTAGAAGCCGGCGCATGTGGTCGTTAACAATCAGCGACTTATGGCCAAATCTTTCTTTGAGAAGATCTATAGCTGTGCTATAACTTTCGTTGGTCGTGGCCAGGCCACTAATGACACCTTCCGCTTTACCCGACAGGTAGCTCCGGAGATATTTCAATTTGTCTACGTCGGCGAGGTGTCGGTTTTGGTGAATGGTCGACTCAAATTGATCCCAGAATTCAGGCCATTTAATGGGGTCACCATGAAACTTCGGTACATCGAGCTTAGGTAGCTTAATCTGGGCACGAGCTTGCTGAGAGTCATCAGGAGATGCATGCGTAGCTACGGCTTGAGGTACGGATAAAATACGTTCAGCGCGGGACTTCGCGAGGACGATAGAATCTTGGTATTGCCCGACGCTTTGCATCTCATCCTCAAGGTTATCGTCAGCGACATGCTCTTCTATCTGGCTGTCAAGGTCCGTTAACATCGTTTCCTTAATCTTCAATAGGTTAAGATGGTCAGTGAGCTCACCAGTTGACGTTGGTTCCGTCTGCATAAGAGTCGTCATCTCGTTGATGATCCTGGTGACTGCAGCTCGAACAGTAGTGCGTTTCCGTCGTAGCCTTTCCATGTCGTCACGTCGGGAATCGCAGGGCTCGTGTTGACGTGGATCGCTCGTTTCTCTCCCAACGTCGTCGCGTTGATCGCGTCGATAGGCCGTCCTCTTCACAGAGCTCGCTTCATCGTTCGGGGTCTTCAACTGTTCGTTTCATCCTGGTCACGGCACCATGATGTTGAAAACCAGGAAGCGGAGCC
Organism: Rhipicephalus appendiculatus; assembly: GCA_030522465.1. Lineage (NCBI taxonomy): Eukaryota > Metazoa > Arthropoda > Arachnida > Ixodida > Ixodidae > Rhipicephalus > Rhipicephalus appendiculatus. The sequence goes on along the minus strand of JALIZH010014119.1, from coordinate 115,925 downwards.
GAAGTAAAGAACGTCTTGTTTATTCGACGCTGGGTTCAAAAACTAAAAGAAAAATGGAATGCGGGCGCGCGCTTCCGTCCACGCTCTCTTGTCACTTCTTCGTCTTCACCGCTCTTCCGAAATAATATTTAACACATATGGTTTTGTGAAGTCAGGAATGTTCGAGGGTTGCCGACACTAGACCTTTCGATGTCTATATAAATCAAGTTCACCACCCCGCGTGTCGTTGCACCCTGAACCATAGTGCAGCAAATTTTGTACTCCGTACCCCGGCTTTGTTACTCAGGAGCTGCGACAGTCATTGGGCAGTTTCCTGTGACCTTATGGAACGTCCCTAAAGAAGACAAGGAAGAGAAAAAGCAAAGGCAAGCGAGGTCAACAGATGCTCGCGCGGTTTGCTAACCCACCCTGGGGGGAAGGGAAATGGGGATAAAAAAGAAGGAAAGGAGAGAGAGAACGAATTGAGTGACGCTTCACACAAGATAGCATTTTGACACCGTAGACTATCACTGAAGTCCTGCATAGGTCACTTGCTGAACTTCATCTGTGTGTTCCCAGTGGCATGGATGCTGGTAATGCCGCGGAAAAGGATTTCGAGATCAAAAAAACGACATAAGTGAACCATACTGATGCGGATGCCGCAACGAACAGTTCTTCAAGTAGTACACCAGTTCTTGAAGACAATGGCAGGCAAGAGTCGTAATAAAACCGATAGGTCAGGATGGCAGCCGATTTGGGAAGGACGTTCGGATGTAATAATACAATAAAGTAGACAACAGTCTCTGACACTTCTTCGGTACCCCGCTACTGCTGTTCACGATTTCAATGGGCACACTAAGATAAGCAAGCACAGTACGCCTGGCGTCCTGAATCTGTAACGCAGTTTTGAGTGGACGGTGTTGTCATGGTACTGCAAAGCATGTGAAGAGCATCGCCAGTGACTGCACAATGAGGGCCATCTGCTTACTTCCTCTGGCGATTTTTCTGGTGTAGATGCTGAGTTCAATGCTGCAGTGCTTCTAGAGCCAGGGGCTGAGAGTTCAAGCCCATAATTAGTAGTCGTACCCTTCCACAGTGTCCTTATCCCTGCCTCCTTTGCCTTTGTAATGGACAGAGCTCGGCCTGCGTGGCTAAGGACGAGTCCCACAAAGGCGCACAAAACGTAATGGACAGGCACATGAAAGAACGATTGTTCTGGAATACGGGTCTCAAATAGGCGGCCCGCGAGCTTCTCGCTTGCGGCCCGCGGCCCGCACATGGCTGTCTTCGTCCCACATGTTTTAAAATCTTTTTAATATGTACGTTCGCGAGCTACACAGGCATGACTGGCCTAAAGCATTGTTCTCGTAAGGTACGTCATGTGGTCACCATCTGCTGAAACATAACCGTGAAACAAAAACTACGTTTCAAAATCGGCGTCCAGATTTTAGTCATTTCGGAGATCGGTATCGACTTGTTGGAATACTGGCACCCCTTAATCTCCTTCAGAAATGGCCCGTATATGAGACATAGGAAAGTGTTCTTTTTTTTCTCAAATATGGACAACGTTTGTTGACCAATTTGTACACCCCCCCCCCCCCCCCCCTCTTACCTTCTTCACTGCGGCGGCCCTCTTGAGGGACTAAATTGTGTGAGTGCGGCCCGCTGGCTGAGGGGAGTTTGAGACCCCTGTTCTAGCATATTCGACAAAGTTATCACAATATGTAGCGCCATACCAAGGTGTATAACATTTCAGTGCTACCCGGCACGCTTCGGCACCGTGAAACAAAAACTCTGAAACACCTCTGTAGTTCTGTCCAATACAGTAGTCATGAGTTGTCATTCGTCCCCTGAGTTACTCATCAACTGCAATTGTCATCAGCGAATCGCAGGTTACTAAGATACTCGCCACTAACTCCTGTACCTAACTCTTCCCAATCTATGGCCCTGAAAAGTGCTTGTAAGCACGCGGTGAATAACATGGGGGGTAATTCTGTCTCCCTGCCATACACCCATCTTAAGTGGGATTCTATCCCTTTCTTCAAGGAGGACTATCCATGGTGGCTGTGGTCCCCTTTGATTTCTTCCAATATGTGATATCGGTTAATCAATCAGCCAATAAATAAATTAATCAGCTAACAAGCCAATCGCTCAATCAATCAATCAATCAATCAATCAATCAATCAATCAATCAATCAATCAATCAATCAATCAATCAATCAATCAATCAATCTTATAAATGAATAATTCACGCAGTAGTTTTCCGCATTAGCCCTGCAAAAATATGTATTCACAACTATGTACTTCGCAAAATGCGGGGCGTCGCATGAGGACATAAAAGCGTCTCTCGGCACGCGCATTGCACAGGAGTAGAGCATAAATTTTGTAGAAACTTTATTTCTTTTCAAATGCACATGAGTAATAATACTTAGGCCACGGAAACGAGTACTTCACTTGCGTCACTTGATGGAAGCTGTTGTTCAGTCGGTGGAACACACCATGTGCTTCGTGTCGTCCTTAGAGAAGGTCACCAAGAACGTCCTGATTTGCATAGGCGCCAGGTACACGTAGTACTCTGGGACCATACACATCCGTTGATCCATTCTCGTGGCCTGCGTGCAATTTTTTTATATTAGGGTTTCGTTCCATAATGCCGGACTCAAGTCCAAAATGGTCATCCGTACATTGCACAAACACATTACAACAATAGGCCTCATAGTTTAGCAAAAACTAACTATACATGACCTGCCTACTATTTTTATTTCTTTTAAACATAACACATTGCAGGACCTAGCAGGAATGGTAATAGTTACGCTTAGTACAAGGGTCTGTCTCATTCGAGAGAATGGAGTGGACAAGCGGCTGCAAAAGTCGCCCGTCCCGCCCTGGACAATGGAGGCCACTCTTCTTAAATTATATCCTCTCATTTCCCAACTGCCTTGCCCGTTCCCCCCCTCCCCCTGCGGGCAGGTAAGCCAGCCGTGCTACCAAGTATGGGTGCCGAAATAGCAATTTTTTTTTTTCACATCTCAACATCTCCTCCTCACATCTGCGCCATGGACCTAGAACAACTCGTCCGAATCGGCCTGCTAACTGCTGCGTCAATATGCGCTGCGTGCACCAGTGTAGTTTTGAAACAATATTGCGCGACTGTCGCCGACACGGCATGCCAGGGTCTTACAAAAGCGAGGAGTGGTGCGATTGAAGTAAGAATGCGCGCACAGACGCACAACGCACACTGGCGTCTGCTAGGTTGCTCATATCTCGAGAACACATGCCTCGCCGGTGTTATCCTCTCAGCACTGCTTGCAAAATTCCGGTGGGAGGGCCGGTGTAGATTAACATGTTTCATCAGTGGTTTGCTCCTATTTATGTATATTTCTCGCATTACACAGTAGGAAACATCAATAAATAGTTTAAGCGAATTATGAAGACGTTCGAAGTAGAAAAAATTCTGCCGAAAGTCGTCCCACCTACCATTACGTCTCAGTAACGTAACGCCCTCTCGTGTCGACAAGGAAAAAAAATTCCGAAAAAAAAAAAAAAAACGGCGCCAAGTGACTTGCGCGTCAGCACCGAAAAAAAAATGAATTTGAAAACGCGACTGCATTTTGTTTCGAGCAGACAACTTTCATCCTGACTGAGTTTCAAAACTAGCTGCACAGCCGCAATCTTGTACGGCACGCAAATTGCGGCTACGTGGTTCTCTAATTTCGACGCAGTCTTCGCGAAGCTTTAACTTTTGCCGGCTTCTTCAGAAGTTCCATTTAGCGGTGCACCGTGAGTATTACTAATAACATTAACTCCCAGAGTTTTATGTGCCGAAATCACGATGCGATCATGGGGCAGGTCGCAGTGGGGAACTGCGTATCAATCACCACCACCTTAGGTTGTGCCCGGGCTTTCTTGCATTTCGCTCAATCGAAATGCGGCCACTGTTGCCTGGAATCGAACCGAAGTCCTCGAGCTTAGCGGCACGACACACCGCGTACCAGCATCCAGCTATCGAAGCAAAGAAACACGACACTAGGATGTTGGATCAAAAGTAAAGGAACATACATGCAGTGCACAGTCTACGCGCGGTGTCCTTTTCTTTCTCCCCCCCCCTTTTTTTTTTTTTGGCCTTGTTCCTTGTTCTAACACTGTTCTTCCGTAACCATAAACCAGGCAGCTTGTCACTCTAGATTCCCGAGGAGAAATGAAAGCTTGTGTGACGTGACGATGTGTGCTTCCTTTTTTTTTATTGCGATAGCAATTATATGGACACTTTCGGCTGATTTCCGCCGTCGCCGTCTGTCAATGCCGTCATGTCCCGGATATGTATATGTATGTGTATATATAAAAAGGCATAAAGAAAAATATCAGAAGAAAAAAATTCCAAACCACCCGACCGCGGATTCGAACCAGCGACCCCTCGCTCCACAGCCTGCTACGCTAGCCAACACCGCCACACGCCATGCTCGTACCAGCGATATAACGGCGAGCTATTCATATGCACCATTTGCCGCTCGCGGTATGCAAATCTCGGAACAGCCTGAGCATGTTTACTATCACGCAACGCTTTTACAGTTCCTTTCAAATTGAAAACTGCCCTTGAGATGCGCACGAAAAAGTGGCTCCCTTCTGTGGCACTCATTATGTAGAAGGAAAAAAATTACACCATCTCCCGCTAAAGGGAACCATGTGTAGATGTGAAGCAGCGGGCGCTAACGCTTACACTGGCGGCGGCGTTGACGCTGGCGCTCATCGCAGCGTTGCGCAGGAGAGAAAACTGGGGAGGCGCAAAGCACGCAGTGATGTAGCGGTGTTTCCTACTGGAACATGTCAATCGCTGCTAATGGGCAATGAGAGAAAGAAGACTCCGACTGGACACAGAGACCCGCCGTCCGCTTTTAGTTAACGCGCACGCTGCGAATTTTTATTGTTCAACAACGCACAGGAGAAATCTCCCACCGGCACCACCTTGCAGGTCAAGATCCATTGCCATATATACGGGATGGCCAGGGAACGGTTGTGCAGCGCGAGCAGTCGGTTTTTTCAACCAAGAAACTCGCTAGCAGACGCTGCCTGCGTCGGCGTCGCGAGCCGAGGGAGGGGGAGGAGCGTAGGAAAGGAGAGAGAGGAGGGATGCGCATGCGCAGTGGGAGTGTGGACGCCGCGGGCAGGGATGCCTAGAGGAGAGAGGGGGGAGCGTAGGAGAGAAGAAGAGAGGTGGGACGCGCATGCGCAGTGGGAGTGTGGACGCCGCTGGCAGGGATGCCTAGAGGAGAGAGGGGGGAGTGAAGGAGGGGGAGAGAGGAGGGGAGGCGCATGCGCAGTGAGGGTGTGGTTGCCGCGGGGAGGGATATGCCTGGAGGAGAGAGGGCGAGAGGAGGTTTTTTATTTTTATTTTTTTTTTTGAAAGGGTTTGCGCATGCGCAATAAGGGAGGTCACGCGGCACACCACCACCACCACCGGATTAAGCTTCGCCATAAGAGGCTTCACATCTAAAAAAGAACATCAGGGACACTTGGCATCAGACGCCACCGCGAGGCAGGACACGCAGAGGGGTCATTCCACGTGCCGCAGTTTAAAAGAAAAAGAAGTATCAAACAGCTTCGAAAAGTCATATAATCATATAATCAATCCTTGGCCAATCCCCCTGAGGGGGTATGAGTCATGTCAGAGGCAACAACAACAGCGTCGGTTTCTGGATTGTGGACACTCGCAGCGCGTTGCTCAAATACAAATACGTAACAACTGCGACAGTTGTTAGTTCACGCTTGTCCTGTGTACCTATGCGTCCTTTTCGAGCGTCCTTCTTTGTGCTGCGGCGGCGCGTTGCAAGTATCGAGCTGCTTGTCGTTCTTGGTGTGACAAACTAATTTCTTGCTATCGCATTCATTGCTTCGCCCTAGTGGCGAAACTGTGACTTTCTTTTTTTTTTTTTTTTTATGCGAATGAGAAAAGCCCTGCACGACTTCGACGACGCCCGGGTCATCGACACGGAAGGTAGCCACACCAAAAGGCAGTTCTTGGAGTCTTGGCATATCCAAACAACACCTGGAAATATCAACCGCTCAACTGGGACCCTGCCGAGTGTGTATGTGCATGGTCTCCGGAACCATTGGAGAAAACAACACCGCAACAAGAACGGTGGGAGGAACGACGGTGGAGAGCGGGACAATCACTAAGAAAAGTCGCTAGCTTCGGAGCCGGCCGGACAGTCACCCCCCTGATGAAGAGACCGAACGGGTCTCGAAACGTTGGGCCAGTTTTTAATTTCATTATTAAAAACTTTGATTAAGAATTCGCTGGAGAGTTTGTTTTTTCGTATAATTTTTAACCAGACAGATCTCTGTCAGATATGTTTACATTAGAACAGTAAATGTGCGCGAACAACATAAACTCGATCAGTGCTGTACGCCGGTTACCTGACACGATGGCTTCGGCTTGCTGGCTTCCTTCGGTTTCGAACTCGAAACGCCTGGTCATCGCTTTCGTTTCTGTGGCAACCGAGGTTCATCTCCGTCATGTCTTCTATCGTCCGCACGAAAGAAGCCTGAAATGGAGACGGAAAACGAAAGTGAGCCGGTAGATCACCGCGTGATTTCAAAAAGTTTTACGACTTTCATCGAAGTAATTGAGATTGGCAGCAGGGCAGATACTGCCGTCCCAGTCGATTTAAATTTGTTCGACCAACACAACAATTCCTTGCACTTGAGGCATATGCCCAAATCAAGAAACTACAGACATATCTCGTACACGTATGCTTTACCAAGGGTTGGAAGTTGGGCGAGTTGGTACGGTAACATCTTCAGAAAAAAACTGCGCAGAAGGACGAGAAACAAAGAAAGAATTGACAAACACGAGCGCAGACTCACAACTAGTTTATTGAAAACCGTGTCAACCTTAAACAGCCGCAACGAAAAAACACGTGAAACCGCGTAGCCAAGATACAACACCGGTCAAAGATTTCAAACTGACAGTCACTACCCCTTAGTAAACTATAACACGTGGACCGCAGATAATCGAACTCATTATCGGACAAACTGATAGAGGGAGCGCTGACACATCTTTCACCCTTTCTCCGGATGTGGAAGGCCTCTATTATCTTGCGGCCTAAGTATCTAGTATCCCTGGACACTACTTGCGCATCATTAAAGACGGGTTCCCACCCACACTCTCCGCAATGCGCGGGCAAATGTAAGCCCGGGGTATTGGAAAGGGATCGCTCGTGCTCCCTTAGTCTGACATTGATGCATCTGCCACTTTCTCCGATGTAAGATTTCCCGCACGTTAACGGGAACTGATATACTATGCCTACCTTGCATGGTACATACTTATGTCGTACATGACATTCATTTTTCTGCTTGCTGCTATAGCTTTCCTTCCTATGGTTTACAAGATTGCAAACCTTCGAAAGCTTACCTGGTGCTGAGAAGGCAATGCGTACGCCATACTTCGCACCTATTTTCTTTAACCCATGGGAGAGGCCATGGATATACGGAATCACCGTGAACCGTATGCTTTTTCGTTCGTAATGTTCATATTAACTTAAAAAACACGAAGCCCTCGCATACTCAACGTAACTTTCGAGAAGCAGCGCCACGTGAACAGGGATAAAACGGGAGGAGAAGAAGGCGAATTATGTTATGGCATCAAGTGGGACGAAGTCGCAAAGAATACGAACGCAGTACGGTGAACGAGGGCACAGAAATAATAAAAAAAAGGTACGATGAAACGAGACCAGTGCCATTATTTCGAAACATTCTGTCAATTTCAGCGAAAGATAAAAACGTCGCCCAGCTGCCTGTAATACAGAGCTAGGGTGCTATGCAGGATGGCCCGAGCTTCTCGGGCACACGAGTTTGCTCCGAGCTCGCACTGCGGCGGTCATGGCACAAAGACAGAGCGGAGCACGTGATAGCAGCATTGACAAAAACGGCTACATGAACGAGCGTGGCGTCAAAAACGCATGTGGGGCATCTGCGGCGGTAATCAAAGAAACACCGCGTGCGAACACGTCAGCGCCGCCACTCAGTCCACATTTCAACAGTGCAGCGACGTCAGCGTGATTGTCACGCTATATTTTTGCCAACTCAGCATTGCGCCTCCCACAGGCGTGTTCGTGGGCGTTCTTCCACTTTCGGGCATGTTCTTTCGTTCCACCCGCAGCATGGAAATTTCCACTCTCGAAGGCAACAAGGGTGCACACGCTGCACTCTCGTGCAGCTCGTTTCGCTTCTATCAAATATTGCGGATAAATATACGGACAGGTTGTCACCAGGGGCGCTCGCATCATTGCGGCAACGCGGCTGTGAGTGGTACGTCGTGAGCGCGGTGAAATTGAATGCGAGACATCGCAGCCACGTGATGATATAACTTTTATTTATTCGTGCGTGTGTGCACAGTCTGCGCGATAAAGCTGATAGATGAATCATGCCGCTCGCTGGCGTTGCGGCGTGAGCACTGCTCCTTGGAAAGCGCAAACGCGGTGGGTGGACCCGATCTTCGCCGCGGGCGTCTGTCAATCAAACTGATTGACGCATGAACTCGGGTACAAACTCGTTGATTCTGAGAAGGCCCCAGTTCAACTCGTGACTGTCATGGTGCCGGTGTGACTGTCAAAGGTTTCATGCGGTGGACGCTAACCGGCAGGTTCTTTGCATATAAAATAATTTGGTCAGCCTTTACTACTTAGGCAAGGCTGGAGCCATAAAGGAGCTTGTGATCACCTAGCTTCTTCCAGCATTTTAAGTCGGTCGTCTACTCAGTCTGCTCGGTATACGCTTCGAAGTAAATAACGCATCAGCTCCGTCTTAATTTTGATTATACTAATTAGGCAGGACTTAATTACCAAAATATTGAACAGTTTTGTCTTGATTGGTAGGGTTTTAAAACGACAATAATTACCTCGGGTGCAATTAGTATGATCTTGATTAGTATGCAGCTAATTAACATAAACCTAATTCGCAGGATCTTGATTAGCATCATATTATTATGGTCTAATTAGCACGACTTTACTTAGCATGCTTATATTTAACGTCGCGTTAATTAGCCTGGTATTAGCATGGTCATAGCTTTACATGGCTTCATTAGCATGGTCTTAGTAAGGTATGGCTTCATTAGCTCGATCTTAGCATGCCTTGACTTAATTAGCTTGTTCATAGCATCTCTTGACTTATTTAGCTAGGGGTACCGCCATAGGCATGCGCACGAGGGGGGGCAGAGGGGGCGGCCGCCCCCCCTAGTCACCTGGGGGGGGGGGGCGCAAATTCAGTTCAATACATTGACATAACAGGGGGGGAGGCGCTGCGACACGGGGGGGGGGCGCAAAGTCAGCCCCATGCACAGACATAATAGGCAGGGGGGGGGCGCTGCGACGAACCTTCGCTCCCCCCTGAAGGGAAACCCTGCGCACGCCTATGGGTACCGCCCAGCCACTTAGCTAATCAGCCGGGCGCACGTCCTCTGGCAGCGAGCACACCATGATGGGATGAAGAGGGCGCGCGCCAGTCGAGCAACGCGCAAGAATGTGCAGGCTGACCATAATGATTGTACACGTGGCCTCGGGTTTAGCTACGGTCGCGATATTGTAAGGTGCTCGGCCGGAACTAATCTCAGAGGCCGACATTGTAAGGTGCTAATTATTCTAAAGGATACTTATTACAGACATTAAAAGCTTCAAAATGAATTTAAACAGCCCCTGCCTTTAAAAAATATCATCAGTAAACCTTTCTGGCACTTTTATTGCATGGGTGCACTTCTGCACTGAGTGGAACGACAAATAAATGAAAGAAGATGCCTCTGGTTTGAAAACACCGCCCAATTTTGTCGACCGTCCTTGACGTGACGCCGCGTTCCATCGTAACCAATGGAACGCAGCGCGCGCTGATGGGTGGATCTGACCTTTTCGTACTGTTGGCTCGTTCAAAAGGGGGTGTCGCCAGAGCTCGAAAAGATCCCGAGTTTCGCCAAGCTCGGGCCATCCTGCATAGCGCCCCTACAGAGAGAATTCTCAAAGGCCTCTAATCAAAGACCTTTCAAGTTAGAGAATAATAAAGTCGTCCTAGTCTCGGAATTGAACTATGCACGAAACACCTCTCGGTGGTGACAGTCTTGTAATAAATATTTGTATACCTAGATGGCCAGCAGATAAAAAATAGAGAGGCCGAACGTTTTCGACGAGTCGACCTACAGCAGAAACTATTTGTCCGAAAAGTTCATCAGCTGGAGCTAGGTATTTTCCTTTCACGGACCTTTCTCCGACTGGTACAGCTTCCGCGTAAGTAATGTACTACAGCGCGTCAATATTAGACGCAACCGTGCATTTGATAAGAAATAACTTGTAGTATAAGGAGAGCAAAGCAGGGCGTGCTGGTGTGTATTCCAGCAGGGAGCACACCTCATTACGGAAGCCTTGCTTCAGCACACCTAACTTGGGACAATAAAGGACGTCGGACAAAATCACTAAAACAGCGCAGACACAGCAGGTCTCTGCCGTTTTTAAAGGTCTCGTGCTACATCCGGCGCTGTTTAGCTGAAGCACGCCGACAACCACAACGAGCTGCATACCCAGCGTTACACAAGATTAGGATGATCATGGTTCGGTACCTGACCGAACAGATAGAAAGCCTTCCTCAGAAGGTGGCATACACGATTTTTCGGAGTGAGGAAGGGGAATATTCAATTTCCTCTACTGCCGTTTTGAAAGCGACTGGCGCGGGGGGAAAAAATGAGTCGCGTGTCATATGACCGGCCCAAGGCATGTTCTGAGTGCTAATGTTGCTTTTCTTCCCCAATGACATGTGATTCTGCGCAAAATTAGTGAGTTTTCGTGTTCCTTTTTTCTTGTTTTTTCAGTGATTAGTGATCTGTGTTAGCATCGCGGTTCCATTGTACCTATGTTCTCTTGTTTGTATGTCCCGCGGAAGTCATTTTGTAACCCAGTGCAGTTATAGTCATCTGAACTGCCGTTACTAGTATGCAATAAACTTCCCTGTGTTTTTTTTCCCCGTTAGATACACACATACATGTCTCCAGTATGCCATGTACAGTCAAACCCTAATATAGCGAATGCAAATTAGACGTATTATTATCCACCATGAACACCACAACAAATAATGATGTACGCGAAGAGTTTGCCTAAACTTGCTGTGCATGACTACGTCGCGGCGAAGGCAAGCCTCTGGGATTCGCAATATTAACTGTCATACGGCCATTGTACAATAAGTGCTCGGGTTTTACGTCCGAAAACAGCGATATGATTATGAGAGAGCGTAGTCGAGAGCTCCGGAAATTATGACCACCTGCGACTCTTTAACGTGCACCTTGAACCTGAGCGTACAGGCCTCTAGCTTTTGTAAATGCGGTCACCACGGCCGAAGTTCGATCCTGCAACCTTCGGGTCAGCCGTCCGTCAAGCACCATAACCACCAGACCACTGCGGCGGGTCATACGGCTGTTAGCGGCGACTTCATTTGGTGTTTTAACGTGATAGCATTTAAGAGCTCGTTTCGCAGAAATTCCGGCGTCGGTGTCGGTGTCGGCGTCGTTGGTTGTGAGCGAAAAATCATCATCTTGTCCGTGACCGAAAAACTCGAGAAAGATGCAAATAAAGTAAATAATAAAAATTTCCGGGTCCGAGTGAGGATCGAACCCGGGCCGTCTGCGTGTGAAGCAGGTGTTCTACCACACAGAAATGCCTCTGCTTGGGAAAAACAGTGACAATAACTTCCTCTGCTTGGTAATGCAGTGAAAATAACTTTCATGCTTCGCAAACGCAAGCGTCCTTTATAGAGGCGTCGCAATATAACATCTAATATCTCCCAGGAATATTGCGTGGTACAAGCGTACATTGCCATCGGGCGTCAGAATATGCGGACATCATAACTATTTCGTAGTTTAAAGCCTGTCACCCATTACAAACGGCACACACCTTACTGCGCGTATTCCCTTAACACCACGTAGTGGGTGCATAGCAAGTGTGCATAGCAAGTGTGCACTAAGTGGTTGAAGTAGGCACTCGGGACATGATGTCGCTATCGCGTTCAACTCTTAAAGGCGAAGATTAAGGGTCCCCCCAATTTTTTTTGACTGGAGAATACCCTTCGTCGTCGGTGTTTAAAAGGGTGGCTTTATAAGGTCGAATATATTTATTTCCCATTTCTCCTATCCCCTGTGTAGGGTAGCGAACCAGATATGACAGGTCTGGTTGACATCCCGGCATTTCGCTCCTTTGTGTGTCTCTCTGTGTTGGGGTGATGTTCTGCGGACATTGATAGAAGCGGCCAGAGCCGGTCCATGCCACCCCAGACAATGAATATGCTATCTTATACTGACAGGCGAGGAATAAGTTCTTTAATTACATGCAGTCGAGTGCGTCTGTCAGGCAAACATGACTTTTTCATAAACGATTTTTTTAAAATGTACTTAAAGGAAGGGAGGTACCTTTGTGTAGCACCGACTACTACCCTTCCCTTGTGAGATAGTTTTCTCTTTATTTATTTATTTATTTATTTATTTATTTATTTATTTATTTATTTATTTATTTGCCTATTTATTAAAAATGCCTTACAGGCCCATTGAAGGGCTTTGAGTGAGAGGGGCACCAGTTGAGTGTTCCAAATAACCATTCGATGGTTATTTGGAACACTTTTCCAAATAACCATCGAATGGCTTCAGTAAAGGAGTGTATTGCCTCAAGAATCGACCGCCGCAAGTTTTTTTAGAATCCGTCCAAGTACGAGCGGAGTTACCGAGATTTGTCGCACGCTGTAAGTGCTTTCTTCCCTCTCTCGTCCCGATGAGCGCGCTGGAAGCTGCGCAGGGAGGGATGGCACAGGGAAGGCGGTTACGTCACGCGCGCGTCATGACTTTGAGCACTTTCTTTTCTTTCTTTTTTTTTTCTTCGAACGCTAGGCTTACTTTCAGTGTGATCGCGAGCGCTTGTGCGGCCCCGTGACCGCCTTTCGCGGCGGCCTCGGTAACTATACGCAGTTCACGATGCTGAAATAAGCCAATGGCCGTGAATTTGGGTATATGACATCATTAGTCGAGAAAAGAGGGAGCTGTTTCTCGCTGACTGTGAGAATAAATTGTAAATTTCAGGCCGCGTGCTCTGTTATAATGTTTGGCTCGGGTGTTCTCGGGAGCCTCCACTATCGATCGGCAGCTTTTTCGGACCATGCTGAAAAAGCGTTTTAGGGCCCATTTAATGTTCTCAACTAAAACAACTATTCATAAAAGAGCAGAAAAATAGCCAATCACGCACTCACAGTATCAGTATTAGAATATGAATGTTTACTCAAAAGGTGTTTTGACAAAACCCAAACATTCCCAAAGCAGATGTTCGAATTCATTCATTTCTTGTTTTCTGCACTGTACATAGTAAATAGGTATGTTCGAACGAACACATCACGAAAATAACTGGATGCGGGCGCCGTTTGGAGTCGATGGTAACTATTGCTCAAACTAGTATGAAAATGGGCAATTGAGCTGGGTAAGCTTGATGTATGCATTGTATTTTGCGATTACGTAATGAACTTGAACTTGAACCAAAAAGCATAGCAATTTCTCATGTGCTATTCATGACATTGAAGTTTGTAGACATAACTCCTTCAAAATTCCTTCCAGTCTGAAGCAGGGGCGTAGCCAGAAATTTTTTTCGGGGGGGGGGGGCACCTCCTTGATTTCGGGGAGGGCACCTGCTTGAAATGGTCATTTTTCGCTCTGTACGCCATGGTGAAAAAAATTTCGGGGGGGGGGGGGGGCACGTGCCCGGTGTGCCACCCCCTGGCTACGCTACTGGTCTGAAGTTGCAGTGGTGCTTATTTTTTCTGCATCTGTCATCTCACCTAGTTGTTGACCGACTCAGGCCCTGCCCACTGCCACCGTTCACAAGATTCAGCAACGATTACAAGTGACAATGTCAGCCGGATTCTCTCACCTGTAAGCTAAAATTGACCGGCTTGGAGAATTCTCCCGCTTGGTCGTTCTTCTCGAAGAAGTGTTCCAGCCTCAGCAGCACCTGGTCTCCCTTATTCCAGTGTTCGAGGGTGAGCAGTTGCACGTTGCCGGGCAGTGGCCTCTTAAGAGCGGTGCACTGCACACCCGAAGATGGCAAGGCATTGGTGGTGAGACACTATATAGTCTGAAGCTTCAGAAAGGGCGTGAAAGGATGAAAAATCATTTAGGGATGAACTTTACGTTACGATGCAATGTGACATGTGAAATGTCACGGCCATGTTTCAAACCAAACAGAAGTGTAAAGGCTAAACCTAAATACAGGCAAAATATAAGCATGCTTGGTATGACAGCCACAATATTCAATTTATTATTATTACTTATTCGTGCAACAGCTGTGCGAGGTGCCCTCTCAAATGCCCTCGCCGCAGGCCTTGTTCTGCGACCGGATGGCTGACATTCTACCCTTGTTCACGTACTATAGGGCATGTCATAACATTAAGAAGCATTGAGAAGATAGCAGTTTTACGTCCGCAGGACTTCTGAACATATGTCGGCGAGCGTAATGTTATCTGTGGTACGTTTTTTGCTAAAGCTGCTGAAACTAGGCCAGCAAAATGTTCCTCGTATGTTACCTTATTCTTTACCCCGAACTGTACGTTCGCCGTCAAGCTGACACAACATAGCACCACACAATTTTTCGGAAAACGAGGAGGTGACGTTTGCGCTTTGAGACCTGAAGCATCGATGATGCAAAATCGCAGGAAATTACGTTTAAAGGCTAAATAAAAGGCGCATAGTACAATTGCTCCCAGGATGTCGCCATGTCGTACCGATCCTTTGGGGGGCATGAGGCTGCTGCCACCAAGGACCTAAATAAAGGCTGCTCTGCAATAAGGATGCCGGCTATTTTCCAACAGAAGGCTGGAAGAAAAGACTTCATGCCTGAAAACCAGCCAAAAGCCACCTCTATGAAGAAAACATCCGTGGTTTTGCGCCATTTCATCACTCAAAGCACTTCGCGATGTGATAACACACCGCCTGGACAGTTGTGCAGTTTATGCCCCGACGTTCGTATCAGAGGTGGCCCACCCACGAACTCGAGGGTATGTAAGCTATTATTGGGACAATAGCAGTAGAGTTACACGTACAATAAAGATGGCTAGAACGAGCTCTATCAACCCGTTGTCCTTGTCGTCTGACTTGTGCATGTCACTGCAGCGCTGCGGTCCAAAAAATTACTTCTAACTACGAGCTGGTGGTGGTGTCCCTCTTTCTCTCCCCCTCCTTCTCACCCTCACTTCTCTCTCCCACCCACTTGCATATGGCTATGCTATGTTTCACCCTTTCCTCTTCTCCTCCTCACCATCACATCACACCTCCTCCCCGACACTTCTCTTCCCCTCCCCTTGATATACTATACTATACTATACTATACTATACATGGTTATGCTACGCCTCCTTTCTCTTCCTCCCTTTATCTATCTCTTCATCTCTCTCTATATATATATTTCTCCCTCTCCTTCTTTGATTCTCCCTTTCTTTCTCTTTGTGTCACGCTCTCTGTTTTTTTAATGCACTTTTATGTGTCGTTTTCCACTTTCTTTGTCCCGACTTCTCTATTTTCTTTCTTGCTTTCACTCTGTACTCGTTCTCTCGCCCATTCAAGTTACTGCATCCCACGCCGGACAAATTGGTGCCTCCTAATTATCACTAACCTTTCCCACCCCCCTTGCTGTGCTATCTACAAGGCTATGCTACGCTCTGCTACCGTGCCTGGATAGCCGTGTGGTCCAGACGCTCGCCTTCGGGTCGTGGAAACGCGGGTTCGAATCCCGCCTTGCAAGGAGTTTTTGCCTTCAAAAATTACTTTTTCTCTTCTTATCTCTGCCTCTTTCTCTGTACTCGTTACCTCGCCCATCAGAGTTACTTTCTCCCACGTCGAACATTTCGGAGCACATGTTCTGGGAACAAAGCCGACGCTGAAGTGGAGGACGAAGAGAGCAAGTGTCTGTTCATGATGATGATAATATCTGTTCGCGACTAACAGGGATTCTCCGAGCTTAAACAGCTTCGCTGTTAAAATTCGTACACCTTCAGTGTCCCTAAAGGGGTATTAACACTGGGGATAAAATCTTCGGGGGAGAAGCGAGAATTGGGGATCCCGTGACAGAAACGTCACGGATTACCGAGTAGGCCCGACCTACCCGCGCATCCTCGAGGGAGACGGGGACCTTTTGACTGACAAGACAAACTATCCCCCCCCGCGGTGGGGGGATATAGCGGAATTTCGGACAGGTGTTTGACCACATTGTTGCACTAGCTCGGGCCGAGAGCGGCAGCGCAGGTGGCTTTCGTCGTCAGCAGCTTGCGAAACGGGTGGTACAAGCCACCAGAGTAGTCTGATAACACTGGTCTACCCCTCCATTCCCCTCGTCCGTGTGAGCGAGGGACTTTTGTTGGGAATTCTCCTCGCGAGTTGACGTCACTAGGCTCCGCCGTTATCCCCCGAGGATTTGTCCCCCGTCTGAATACCCCTTAACGTGCACTTACGTTGGTTTTGCACTCAGCCGTGTAGGTCTTGCTGTCGACTGGAGCAAAGTAGAGGGCGGGGGGCCGAGTACATCGCAACTGCCAGCTGTCGGTGAACTTGGGCGGCCTGGTCGAGAGGAGTCACGGTGACCCTGTGCGTTCCGCGTACCACCAGACCGTGACCATGGTAATACGTTTCATTGAGGGCCTCGCCGACGCCGAACGCGTCGTCGTGCAGCAGCCGCCGGTGAACCTGCAGGCACGAAGCACCAGCTTTGAGTCGAGATTATATATATATATATATATATATATATATATATATATATATATATATATATATATATATATATGTATATATATATATATATATATATCTTAAATGATCCTGGAGTGCTCTCCGAAAAGCCATGAACTGAGAAGTGCAGAAGGGCATTAAGCATTCTGAGAGGGTTTTCTATGTAGAAATTTGATATCTCACATATGTCGTATATCCAATAACCTCATATGCACACATATGACTGATGGGTTCTTATATAGTCATGCGAGATTATTGGATATATGTAACACGCATAGGTCAACAAAAAAAATCTGGAGCTCATTCAGACTCACTCATGAAATAAATTTTGCCCTTAGGGCTCACTCGAACTCAGGCTCACCAAAATTTTCCTCAACTGGACTCACTCGTACTCAGACTCACCACAATTTTTCTCAACCGGATTTACTCGGACTCAAACTCACCAGAATATTACTCACCCGAACTCACTAAGACCACGGTTCAATCTGAGTCTGAATGAGCCTGAGTAAGTCGACTGATGAGTGAGTTTGCCGACCTGTGATAAAATGTGTCGTATGGGTGTTTCGGCAGAGTCAGTTGCAACACCACTGTGCAGGTGGCCTCGATGCGCGCCTCCGAATACCACACACATATATTGATGAAACACAGGCCCTATGTCTTTGTCCAAGCCTATAGATCATTCCCAAAAGTATGGGGCCACCACTATTCCCTACTTAATGTTGCCACGTTTTAGTTGTCCACCTTTGGTGCAGTTGTTCTAAGGCTGAAACATCTGACTCACCGATAGACGGCAGGGCTACAATAGTTGCTATCGCCAGTTCACTATCAAGATATCTCATAAACCGTAGGTGCAATATATCTGACGATTTCATAAGAAGACAAACGCTTAATGCGCGTTCCCGTACGATCATATGATATTTCGCAAGCAGCCTCAACATGAGACCCTTGCATATAAGACACACATGTGATATCGGATTTACTTGTGGGGTTAAAAAGTAATTGTTTCCTGGAAGCCACACAAGCTTGCAATAGTTATGAAACAAAATCCTTCGAGTAAATCCAACCTTCAGCTGTGTTCATCTGTGTTAGGTCAGGTCAAGCGTTACCTAGCTTGTTAGGTCATGCGAAGAGGTAGTGGATTGCAGCGCAGCTGCTTAAGAAAGAAGCCTTTAACTTGGAATTGCCGGTGCTTCTTTTGACGTTTGTGTACTGCTCTGTCCAGTCATGCATTGTTATTCACTACGATGCGATTACAAGGAAGTCGGCGCTTACCATCAGTTCCACTGAGCCTTGTCGCAGGCTGCTGCCTCCTGAGATCTATCGGTGAGCACGGTGAACTGAACCTTTTCTGTGGGGTCCTGGTTGGAAAGAAACGAAGAGAGTACTCACAATCAGCAAGCGCTCGAAGTCAAGTAAGTACAAACAGCAATAGCGAGAAACAGTGGTGAAACCTTGTTTTTAGGCACGACGAGTCGCCTTCTGCGTAAAATACTACAGATGGTGACAATGAATGTAACTATGCGATTATGAAGAAACGAAAGTTCGCGTCTTTACTATACACACTGTGGAAAGAGTTAATGGGAGTCGAGGTAATGGAAAATAAGTTTTGGAGGACACCACGTATTGGAATACGGTCATCCAGTCGTTAAGAGCACAAAGCTACGATACAATCCGTGTACCTTTTTTCGACTCACGGGCGAATGACAATATTTCCCTTTCAAGTAGAGGTGCTGTATCACGGTGCCGCAAATGTTTTAGTAAAATCCTAGTTCCACTGCCGTGAAGCTTCACTGCGCGCAAATGGACAGTCTAACGCTACAACATAGTAAATAATTATCAAGCGTATACTGAAAAAAAAAAATTAAGCTTCTCGCTTGTCCAGAACATGTGTCTGGTGAAAACAAGATTGCAAGGTCAAGGTCGAAGCGCATCTATTTTTCTTTTGTTTTGAATCATTTGATGGTCCACATGGGGACACGAGAAAATACCTCGTTTGTACACTCTAAGCCGAAATCCGGCAAATTTGGACTAACTGCAGTCGTTAAACCAACGGATAAACGGTTGGTCCAACAGGGAGTAAATGCGTGACAGTGCGTGTCGTGCGCAAACGCCCGGCAATGAAGGGACCAACGGGGAGAGTAACTGCGCGCCGATCGCCTGCTGCCGCGCTGCACTGCTCGGCCCTGTCGGCCAGCACGAAGACGAGTTATATCGGTTGTACGCCAGAGTGAAAGCGAAGCACTATTCAACGAATCGAAGCTTTTATAAAAGGCAAGTTCAACTCGCGCCCGAAGCACTATTCAACGAATCGAAGCTTTTATAAGAGGCAAGTTCAACTCGCGCCGGCGCACACAGCGAGCGGATGAGTTCCGACACGTTTCTTCCCTATCGAGCTGCCGGCACTGCCGGGCCCAAACAAGTGCAAGCCTCCGAGCCCGGACACCGCGGATAATACGTTTCAATGTGTCGAATTAGGAAGAACTACGAAGAACACCGACAGCGCTAAGAAAAGTAAGCTGTTCGTCAGCGGTCGTGTTCCCGCCGAGTGACTTGCCACAACTTGGAAGCGATATACGAAGTAGGCTTCGCACGTCATCGGCACCGAGCCGGCTGGCCGGGCCGGCGGCCGGTGTGAGTGCGTTGCGGCACAGGTGGAAGAAACATCGCACAGAATTTGTTTCGCGGAAAATAATGTCTTCTGGATTAAAGTACAGTTCAAACTCTGCCTTTCTCTCCATGCGACAATCATCGTCAAACATTTAACATGAAGGCGAGTGCCGATACAAATCATCGTGCGGCCGGCGGTGTGCACAGTAAACAACCGTGCTTGCGAGCGGTCTCGTCGTTGTAGTTATGCATGTATATATATATACATCACTGCGTAATACGCCACGGACAGTGAACACCCACCTATTTTTCCTTCGTGTCTAAAATAACGACGACGAAAATTGCTCAGGAAACGCATGTTGTGATCGCCGGGGGTCTTAAGTACAGCCGTGCTCCTCGTAAGCCTAGTGACGTTATCGGCAAGTAGCCGAGAGCGGCATCGACGGGCGCCTCACTGCTTCGCCGGCATTCCTGCATAAGCGCCGCTGCTATGTTTGTGTGTGTGGAGTTGTGTACCAGCACTGCTAACGCTGGTTCTGCCGACACGATCGAGTGCCAGCTGATAATTCGAATTTACTGACTGAAGGGGCGTTCGAGATTACGCGGATTCAGATTAAAAGATCGCTGTGCTTCGGTGCTACGAATAAGCCACGTAAGTTTAGACGTACTGCGCTGTCAATGTTTATTGTTTTATTACGCCGAACAGAAGTCTCCCACCGGCACTACATGGGAGGTCAAAACACTGTGCCTATATATATCCGATGGCTGGTTTTCGGCTGTGTAGCGCGGCCGGTCGGGGTTTGCGGTGTTTCACTTTGGGATGTCATTGTGTGTGTGTATATATATATATATATATATATATATATATATATGTTTGTGCGCTTGTCCCAATAACTACGGTCTCCAATGCTGATTAAGTTGGAATTACCATGAACTATACCGACTAGTGCAAGGGCGCCATTTTTTTTTCGATTCGTCCAGACGGTTCAACTGTTAGTCCCCCCTGGAGCATTCTACGAGGACCAACATTTAAACCAAGTGGAGTAAATGCTAGGGGATAACAGTTGAACCGCTGTAGTTACTCCCGCAGTTGGTCCAAAAATGGTTCAAAATCTGTGGCAGCCCAGTTAGTCCCCTGAAGGACCAATGTCATACCCCCTTTTGGTCCTTTTCGGCTTAGAGTGTAGCGCCTCCACTTGTCATATCCCCCCAACCTTACCGTAATATAGATCCTGCTGTTAACGGGATAATAGTTTCCAGCCACTGGCTCCTTGATATTAACCTTCCACGTTGGTCTGTAGTTTAGACTGAAAGTGAAAAGAAAAGGTAGTATTATTAGCTCGTAAGGAGTGTTGGTTGCATGTCCGTAAAGTGAAAGAACAAGCTTTCGTAAAGAAGGCAGTTTTTTAAAACATTTTGACACCTAAATTTAGTTTCCAAAGGAGTATATATATATTTGCCAGGCGCTCAAGAAAGAAAATGTAAACATAAGCATGCAGGACTTTATTGATTCGACGATATTAGTAGTTAACATAGAGTCTCCGTCAACAGTTCGATCGGCACAGCGCACAATTCTGTGTACTTAGGATAACCGCAATAAAATGCAACTATGAACGATATTGGCGCTTTCCTATATAAAGTTAACTCTTTTAAAACCCACCCGCGGTACTCTAAATTTATCTGTTTACATGTTTATTGGTTTACTTACTTACTAATTTATTTATCACAACAAAGGTATAGCAGAGAAGAACATTTCAATCCTTTGCACAGTTTAATACCACGCCCACTGTATCAATTGGAAGTCTCATGGCCGGTCACCGAGCTTTTCCATTTACGGAGTAAGGCAGGTAAACGCAATGATCGCGCTGTTCAACAAAGTCAGCTGATTGTACGAGCTCGTTTTCTGCTGTAAGTGGATATTTATTTCAATATCTGCTCCCCTGCCTTACATAAGAGCGTAGCGTAAAAGTAAAAATTGAATAACAATGAAACAGAGGGAACAAGAACAGATGGTGGCTCAAGCTGTCTCACCGTCGCTGAAGAATTTCTCTTCCGTTCGAGTCTGTGTAAAAGATTCCGTCATTCTTGAGTTCGGTGTCGAACCTCGTGATAATTTCTTTTCCTTTCTGGTCGCTGTAAATGTGGATAAAAAAGCTATGTCACACTCTAAGAGATAACTTGGGATATACGGCGAGAGAACACAGAAAGAACACCCTATACTTCACATGGGTAGCGATGTGGGTCTATTGGCGCGTTATGCCAATAAAGAAACGCTGAAGAGGAAAAACTACTTTTGTCGTATTATTGACTACCGTTTCACAAAACCAAGACCACAGCAATTGCCACGAAGAGATGCTTGTTAAGCTAGAAAACGTGCAAAAGGAAAACACAGGGGGCCATGGTGCCTTGAAGCATAAGCGTCGGCAGGGGGGGGTGCAAAAGGGGCACTCGCCCCCCCCTCAAGCCACAGCAGCACTTGCCTCCAGCCAAGATACACCAGTGCTCTCCCTCTCCCACAAGAAAATGTCCCGCCGACACTCATGCCTTGAAGCTATCGCACCATCACGTAATGACGTCACTAATATGGCGGCATCTGCTAATGCTACATAGTTCTTAATCGGTAAAAATGAATTGCGCAGCGCCTTCAAGGAGCTTGAGCCTTGACCCGCTAACCTTCCGGGAAATTTATTCTAACAGTGAAACCAAAGTACGAAAGAAGGACGCTGAAGTCTGTGACGTCACAACGAACTTTAGGTTCCGAAGTTTCGGAGCGAAAGTGCAAAATGAAACTCTCGTTTTGATTTGAACATCTAATAATGCACCCATAGTAGTGAAACTAACGACGATATTATTCTAAAATAATACTTTGCTAGCCTAAAAGGAGTTAATGCTTTACATAAGAGTGTCCAGTCATGGTATAGGGCTTACATAACAAAGCACAGACGCAAGCACGACACACAAACTACAGCGCTGTTGTGTACACTGTGTCTCGTCTGTCTTGTTTTGTTCTGCACTCACCTTCCTAAAATGCGTAATCTGTGTCAAACATTCAGTAATAAAACGCATCGAAATGTCGAGAATGTACATTGGGATTTCGAGATCTGCGCATATACGCATATCCAGTACCACGTATATCTAATATATATACTGCATGAATACGCATATCCAATCTTGAAGGTGACGCTCAAGCGTCCTCATGTTTTTAAAACTTGGCTGAAGCTATAGTGGTAACCCACCGTATTGCAACAATCCCCACTGATGGACTGAGCGGTTATACTTACGCCACAGGAATGGAACCAACCACCCAGTTGAATTCGACAAAATCTGCGTCGTCGTACACTCGTATCACTTGCGTCAGCCAGTCGGAAAACTTTTGGTGAACTTCCTGGACAATGGTGCCATTTTTCTGCGGTGGATACGAAATCGGAGACGTTCAATCAGATGAGCTGCTCCACCGTAAGCACCGAAAACCACGTATTCGTATATGTTACGGCTTCATAAGAAATAACTACGCCTACGCACTCGCCCAACAATTACGTATACCGGCAAAGTACACCAATGCGAATATTACAAATTGAACACCTATTGTCAAGGAACCTGCCGAGCGTAAATCGCACAGAAGAACCGCCTGGTAAATTCATCAAAAGTTGAGAGCCTTTCTCGCGGTAAGACAGCACAGTCAATTTATAGTCAATGCTCGTCACTAGAGCGCACCTGCGCTCTCATGCATTGCCTGTGCTAGCCGTGCTACCATAAGACCAGAACGTTGTGGGGGCGAATCAAGTGAAGATCACAACAGTGTACCCCCCCCCCCCCCCACACACACACACACGCACACGCACACGCACGCACGCACGCACACGCACACACACGATTCCCGTTGCTCTGTTGTCAGTCTGTCTACGAATGATATCTCGCAGGGGTTCGCAACACCGTCGCCGGAAAAGCGCCGGTGGGAGGAACAATCACGCTTATGGCGAGGCGGTGTTGCCCTCTCTAGCTAGGCGCGGGTGTCAGTCGGATGTTTCCGAAGCGTTTTTAGCAATCCTACGTTAATTATTGCGACAACTACTTGGTTATTTCTGTTAATGTTGTTATTTTAGACCATGTTCGTTTATTTCGACCCGGTTCTGAGCGTCGACAGCCTTCTTTTAGGCCTGTATTGACCGCTTGGTTTCCAGCGTGATCACGCCTCATGAGATCTATTGATGGACGACAAGCCAGGTCCCTAAAGTGCTACGTACTTAAAACCCCTCGCGTGTTGATGTTGACAACTTAATCTCTCTTGTTTACTCTGTGAGTGACTTCTGTAATTGAATCCAAGAAAAGGCAGTAGTAGAAGTTCAAGAGAAGACGGAAGCTCGAAGAGATGAAAAATTCATGAACACAGCGACGCCTCGTGTTCTCTAAATTTTCAGTAAACATAATTCGCGGTATCTCGCACGCTTGTTTATTCAGTATTGGAACTTCGTTCCTATTTGTTTCTTTGCGCGATCAAGGTTAATCGTGAGCTGTTAAAGGGCACTTTGAAAATAAAACATTTCAATTGAACAATTGAACAGAACTGACCTCAATGTGTACCAATTCGGCTTGATTCGCCACCGGTAACGGTTCCTGCTGCTGTGGCCGGAAGATGTAGGCGCCAGAAGCTCGGATACTGGAACTGAGTGTTGTTACCCGCGTGACCCATGTACCAGTAGAAGGACTGGTTCACACGGATTTTCGTTTCCTTCCACGAGATGGCGCTGAGGAGGCCACTGGCGCAGTCGATGAATGCGCTTGTAATCTGAAAGGGAGTAATGCGTGGCGTGTCGCTCTATACTCGGCGACAACTTATCTTGACATTGACACGAAGGCCACGGAGGCAGGGCTTCCGCACATTCGAGTTGCTCCGCAAGTTACGGCAGCTTGAGGCTGATTTCAGTTTTGCTCGTTCGCATCGTTAACCCGATCAGAAAATTATGTATACACGAGAAATGTGAATGGGAGAGACATTTCCATGGTTCAGCGTAGACTTAGGTGTCGTATTGCGAGTATATTTTCTTGGAAAACTTAACAGCGCGTTCGCACATTGACCCATTACGTCATGGACGTCATGTTTGCTTTGGAAAACGGGTGTGCTGAAAAGGTGGTGCTGTCTAAGAAATGGAAAGAAAAGGAAGGAATTCCTGCAAAGTGAACGATAGCTTTATTTTACATACGACTTCCCGCAGCTGTTTGAGTCTCGAAATACTCGTAAAAGTCACAGTTTCGCCACTAGGGCGAAGCAATGAATGCGATAGCAAGAAATTAGTTTGTCACACGAAGAACGACAAGCAGCTCGATAGTTGCAAAGCGCCGCCGCAGCACAAAGAAGGACGCTCGAAAAGGACGCATATGTATACACAGGACAAGCGTGAACTAACAACTGTCGCAGTTGTTACGTATTTGTATTTGAGCGACGCGCTGCGAGTGTCCACAATGCAGAAGCCGACACTGTTGTTGCTGTTGCCTCTGAGATGGCCCATACCCACTCAGGGGGGATTGGCCAAGGATTGATTATATGATTATATGACTTTTCGACGCTGTTTGATGCTTCTTTTTCTTTTACATTGCGGCACGTGGAATGACCCCTCTGCGTCTCCTGCCACGCACTGGCGTCCGACGCGTGCCCGGTGTTCTTTTGTTTCATTCTACATCATGAGTGGTACAGAAGGGAGCCACGTTTTCGTGCGCATCTAAAGGGCAGTTTTCAATTTGAAAGAAACTGTAAAAGCGTTGCGTGATAGAAAACACGTTCAAGCTGTTCCGAGATCTGCGTACCGCGAGCGGCAAATGGTGCATATGAATAGCTCGCCGTTATATCGCTGGCACGAGCATGGCGTGTGGCTGTGTTGGCTAGCAGGCTGTGGAGCGAGGGATCGCTGGTTCGAACCCCCGTTAGGTGGTCTGAAATGACGGCGTCGACAGACGGCGACGGCGACGGCGAAAATCAGCCGAGAGTGTCCATATAATTGCTATCGCAATAAAAGTAGAGCAACATTCACTCAGCAAGGCAAAAAAAACGGTAGATCCCACGCATTGTAGGAATCCATGTAATGCGAAGCAGCTAGCAAGGAGCAAATCATGCTGTACATAAAATTGAAGGACAATTTGTGCCTTCCAAAGTGTGTTCGGTGAAAACTTGTGGCCATTCGACTGACTATACCATGTCTCTTTTTTTACACTCTTAGTGGGATGGCACACAAACGGAATGTGTGCGTGTTTTCTTTCTTTTTTAAATTTTTTACCGCGAATCGCAGCGAGACGCCAGACTAATCTGCCTTCGTTTCGCATGCGTTCGTTTTGTCGCGCTTTGCGCATCGTGCAGACTCCATCCGCGTCCCGGCGCTTAAATTGACGGACACTTTGTAATTTCTAAAGTGTGTTCCGCGAACGCCTGTGCGCATTGATACGGGGTCGGTCAGAATGGAACGCGATGCGCGCGTCTCCCTCCTTGCATGATTGGACACGATGGGCACAGCGACGCTACGACAACAAAGCGCGAGCGCCTTAGAGTCCGACGTGATAGGCGTCCGTTTGCGCGCCCCGGCGGCCACCTGGCACCGTGCCAGGGCACGGCCGGAGGGATGGACGGACGGACAGACGCAAGTGAGCATGAGACATTAAAGGCTTTCTCCTTAATATGCATGTCATGATTTACGTGTTAGGACCTGTCATTTATGTTTGTCATACAGTCACGTCGCGCAATATACCAATTTTGGTGTATATCAAGCTAGAAAACTGCATGCAAGAGCACCATGAGCATGGTATCTAAATGGCATTGTAGATGATATGCATGTCAAGGTTTTCCTGTTACCACCTGCCACTTATGTTCGTTATACAGTCACGTCTCGCAATACCAATTTTGGTGTATATGAAACTACCGAAACGTCCGCGAACGTGCCATGAGCGTGGCATAGAAGTCATGCTGCAGATGATGCGTCATGATTTCCATATTACCACTTGTGATTTAGGTTCGTCATACGGTCACGTCACGGAATGCCAAATTTGGTGCATATCAAGCTATAGCGAAACGGCCGTCAGCGCACCATGAGCGGGCCATGTAAATCATGTTGTACATTACAGCACGTCATGATTTTCACATTACCACGTGTCAGTTATGTTGGTCATGCAGAAATGTCTCATCGTGCCAATGTTTTAATATATCAAGTTAAGAAAACAACCTCAGAAGCACTACGGCCATTTCGTGTAAATCATATTTTTCATGACAAGTTAATCATGATTTTTATGATATGACCAATCATTCATGTTCGTCATAGAGTCATGTTATGCTATACCAATTTTGGTATAAATCACATTAATGATGCGGCCAGGAGAGCACAAAATCGTAGGCGGCTAGATTGACAGATGCGCTCAAAGTCGCCGAAGTTCGCTAAGAAATGCTTCGCATTTAATAAGAAAATTATCAGTGAATTTAAGTATATTTTCTTGGCGTGGTAGCAGGCATGTCCTACGGTTCTGTAGCTTCCACAGTGCTGTTAAGAAAAGCTGCCACCGAACATAGTTGTTCTGATGTGTTCGGCGATTTAGGGTATGATGTACGTACGCTGTCCCAGTGATGGATTATCTAGACGACAAGCACTTCGCCAGAGTTTCAGACACGTCACTTCCCTATACAGACACGTATGCAAGTCGCTGGTTTTAGGTCAGAACCTTCAACTTCCTGGTGAATTTCGTCAGAGATCCCAGCATTCCTGCTCAGCCAAACACAATTTTTCAGGTAGTAAAGATAAACCTTTAACGAATTATATGCGTAGTATTTACATTAGTGCTTACAATTTGTGCGGAAACCGTCAGCTGAAGGGCAGGCGCACCGCGGTTCCGTGGGTGGAGCTATTTTTTGCTTAGGCTGTAATCGAATATAAAACTTAATACCGGTTGTCTTTACGAAGGTTTTCGTTTAACATTAGCCGAGTGGCCTTCGCTACAGTGCTCCGCTGGGTGACACGATTTCTGCGCAATTTATGCTCGCCGCACTTTGGCGGTGTTAGTTCAAGGCTTCGACATTCGTAGACACCGCTGCTTCTGCAACGAGAACGCTGTATAGCTCCACAGTGCTCGCACCATTAGCCGTGCATTACAAGGCCCGCCGTCTAGTGCTTCTTCATGTCTGCCGAGATTCCTTCTTCTCAGAGTTAACGACTCGGCTTTGACAAGTGAGGCTACCCCCCCATAGTTTCGTTGTCCGTTCCTCCGTAGTTCGCCCCATTAGCTATGACAAACTTTCACGGCAAATTTCATTCGTAACTCACATAGCGGCGGGCTATATACAGGCGTCATAACGTAGATACATCTGTCCTTGACCATCATACAAACACAAGCTTGTGCTAACGGCAGAATTCATTTAAACACAACCAGCTTGAAACACAATAAGGACAAGCACAGATAAACAAAATGTTTTGATAGTCAGGACAATAACTACAATGATACTGAATGAAGGTTGTGTTACTGTTGTCCACGGTGTACAGCCGACATTGGCCAACAGGTAGCCATTGTGCGTAATATGCGAGTGAACACGGCAGTCTAATTCAGTCAGAAATTATTGCCCACGTCATGGACATCACACTTTTCCACAATATGGACTGAATCGGCCCAGGAAGCCACTGTCTTCAATAATCAGCCAGTCGAACGAATGTGCGCGGTATCTACCAATCCTATGCGCGCATATCGTCACTATCTTTCGTTAGTTTGCTATTAGGTTTACTTAAACAAACGTCTTCACTTCTACGGACAATGTCGTCCCATTTCACACCCTTCTCACATCTCTCTCCAAAATCTTCTGCTTCTATTGGCCAATTTGACTTCTTGTCTTCTTGTTTATTGCTCTGCTTGAATATTCGGCTGACAGACCTATTGATAATGGGAGGCTGGCAAAGAGCATTCGCATGTCCAGTGTAGGTAAAATACCTACTTGCCGACACATCTTATCCCAAAGTGTCTATTTTGAATACGTACTTAGTGGCACACGCCCTGTTTCTTGTGCAATGGGGCAATTAACTTCTTATTCGAGAATATCTACATTCACTGGGTGTTGTCGTCGCATACCTCCTCAAGACAGCAGCCGCAGCTAAGCGTTTACAAATAGGGCACTGGAGGCACATAAAGCTTAGGTTTCAAACTAAAGACCAAACCGACAAGTGTGACATGTTGGGCGGGTTGGTGAAGTTACATGGTGAACAGCGCTCAGGAAAAATGATGAGAGCATAATAAACGAATAAATAAACAGTAGACATGACAGGCGCTGACTTCAGACGAACTTAAAACTGAGACAACACTAACGCCTGAAATTTAGACGCTGCCAACTCTATATTATGCACGGTGCTTCAAGTAACACAGGGATATTTGCAGCACCAAGCTTTGTCCCCCTGAGCTTCTGGCTCGCCCGCACGACTGAGGAGGCATGGGAAAAAGCCAACTCTAATTTAGGTGAGATCCCTTGTGCTTGCTGTTTTAAGAGCGAAGCTCTTTTAATTGGGGGCGAAAGCGTTATACGTCTCATGGAAACATGACCATGAGCACAAAGCTGGCGTGTCGTACAAAACGTCACATGACCACCCTCTCGCTCCTCGTGGCTCCAGGGGATACTAACTGCGCGTTTCCTACGTCATTGTGGCGTTCGCGTGACTAAAAAAAAAAGGAGGTGACTAAAAATTAGGAGGTGCTACCATTGATAGCACTTCCGATTAAAAGCCAGCGCTAGTCCTCTAAGCAACAAAAACAGATCTCGGAGGCCTTCGCTTGCTGAATACGTAGTCATAGGTACCACCTTGGAACAGAGATATCGAAGGCTACGCTTTTGCTCGCGAAGTCCTGAAAATTGTCGTGGATATGCTGCGCTGAGTTCGGGATGCGATTATTAAGCGACGGATAAAAAAAAATTGCGACACATCTCAGGCACAGGCGCTTACAGATCAGGGTGCTAAACAGGATTGGATGAGATTAAAGCAGGCCAGTAGTGTTGGAACGACGCGGGGCATGATGGGGGTGCAGAACGGGAGGCAACGGGAAGGGGTGTTGCGGCGCTTTCACGGATAGGCGTGAATTTTGAAATTAGCATTGAAACTGGAGAGGGCACTTGCTCGAAATTTTACGGCATATCTGCTCCTTTCCCACAGAAGGGAGCAACGTAAACGAAACTGATGCGAGTGGACACGACATCAGAGTGACTGTATGGTAGGCGTGGTGAACGAGATATTCCTATGAAAGAAATCTCCCAGAAGAGAGAGTGTAGAAATTACAATAGAACGATACAAGTCGGTTCATCTTGATGCTATTTCTTTTTCATCCCCCCATCCACACGACTGGCCAGCCATACAGCTATAACCTAGCTGGGGTGCATTTTGCACCGCTAAGAAGTGCGGGAAAAAAATACAGGATCAAAGTAGAACCATCGCGCTATGTCATGGCCCTAATTTTGCAGCTATGCATGTAGCTATGTTATAGCAATTAGTCCTGCGAACGTGAACAACACGGCGGCTTTCATGACTTACTTTTCCTTTCAGGACCATTTCCTCGGTACCGGGATCGTCGCACGTCGCCGCAGTGGAATCCTTCGAATGTTCTGCAAAGCAAAACAGTTCATAAAGCTCACATGTAAACAAAATTTGCAAAGGCAGTTCAAACCGATGGCGTACAGGCGCGGTAGCTGCGGTGATTCGGCTCAGCCGCCTCGCGAAAAAAATACGGCTTGTTTTATGTTTGTATTTTCATACACTATCAAAAATCAAGTACAGCATATTAGTGCAGCATATAAATTTTACCTCCACTTGGCGCACGTTGTAGCTTTCGCCTTCAGACAGGATTAGGTCAACCGGCAAAAAGAAAAAAAAATTACATTGCCACCACGAGACCCTTCCTATAAAGTGTTAGCTATGGTTACCTAACGAAAGGTGTTTGCCGAAATTATCTCGTCCCGTTTTTAGACATGTGTGTGATAAGAAAGCAGTAAGAAAGAATGTTCCCAACCTCATAGTCCCTGGCTATAATCCCCAAACGCGACCCTACCTTGCTTATTTCTTCAATTTACACTACCGAAGGGACAAGCGACACAGATCAAAATGACAACGGGTGTCTTGTCCTGCAGGTTACCTTTATTCTGATGTGTCGGCAACTTTTCAGAGTTGTCAGACTCGATGAAGTACGTCGTGAAGCCCAATGCCGCGAGGTCGGCGGTGAAGACGATTTCGCGGTCGGCCTTGCTAGACCTTTCCGGGAGGGTTGTCACACCCGCTGGTATCTTAGTGGTCTATGAACGTGGGTAAAAGAAAAGAAAAAGAAGTAGTGTAAGAAGGATTTAGAGTTACCGGGCGCAGTCGCTTCAAAGGAAGTAAGTCAGCGAGTGTATTCAAGCTTTTATAGCACGAGCTTCTAAGAATTCCAAAAAAAGTTAAAGTATAAAAGGCAACAAATGTGAAATTTGCAAGTAATGTACCTTAACCTCGTACACTAAGAAACGTAGCTACGGACAAGATACGTTTCTTTGTTTGTCCGGCAGTGTTGATTCCTTTTTCTTTAATACACAAGTGTTTGAATTGGCTTAAGCACGGCAAATATTCGCATAATAACTAAACATCAAAATGAAAAAAATATTACTTTTAAACCAGCAGATCAAGTCAAAATTCAAGGCAAATAAATTAAGAAACACTCAGCAAGTCGTTTTCCTTGGGCTAGTTGGTTAAAGCATCAAAATCTACCATAGCGTAAGCATACACAGACGAGAAACACACCATGGGACGAGCGCTAACTTTCAAATGAATAAGCATTAAGTCGAAAGTTAGTGATCGTCCATTTGTGTCTTTCCCGTTTTTGTCTGCTAGCGGTATGATACCTTTTGATGTAAGACTGCCTGTAAGTTCTGATTGGCATAAAGAAAGCATCGTTCAAGATTTCGTGTAGCATACACATAGTCTATAGCTCACTCTGGGCATGCTTTCCTTCCTCCTCTCTCTAATCTTTCTATTCCCCTTTCCCATTCCCCAAGCGTAGGGTAGCCACCCGAACACTTTTCTGGTTAACCACTTTGCCTTCTGTCTTTCTGTCTTCCTTCCTGAGCACGACAGGCGATCTATTATTTATTCATGCATAATCTCAATGATGGTAAGTTCTCGTAGCATTTATTTTAGTCATTACGGCTGCCCGAGTCTATGAACGTGCCCTTCTTTGTAAAGCTTCCGCAGGACGTCTGAATATATGATTACATGCGACCACTATAAAGAAGGCGCCGGACATGGACCCGCGCACATAACGTGAAGTCACACTGTGCACGGGATACAGAGGTACATAACGGAAGCTACCCAAGGTTTTAGCTGGTCAACTTACCTCCGCAGGCACTTCCTTGCGATTGCCGTCGAGGACACGCCAGCCGTCGCCCACAACTGGTACCCTGAGGTGGACGTGGAAGGGCGCCGCTTGCGGGTTGTAAGCTACTACGGAAAACTGGCAAACCAGAGAAAAAAAGATAAAGTACCATTTCAAGGGGCTAGAAAAGGGAGATTATCCCTTTCAACTAAAGGCCGTACCATTGATTACGATTTAAAAGTACAACAGTAAAATGGCGATCGCATACTAACGAGGGCTCTCCACTCACTTCGTTGATGGAGTGTAACAGATTACGACAGCTTTTAAGAAACATTTACTGAACATTGGCACAATCGAACAATGTTTTACATGCGTCAAGAGAATGGAGAAAAAACTGTCCCCAATCACTGTGCAAGAATTATCGTTGATTTGAATGCCCAACCAGTATATGTCGGCGTGATAGAAGTGTCACAAAGATTGCTTGCGCTCCAACGAGTAATTGCATGCGAAGACCCGCGAATTTCTGGTAACGAACCGGGCATTGCCTCGTTGAAATCAAATAGCCGGCATACGAATAGTTTTTGAACGCCTTAACTAATTCCTTAGTCTTCGCACTCAAATATGATGTTGGCGTAAAAATATCATATATTTTATAATGGCTGGCCAGATCATAAACATAAAGCATGTAGAGTATATGCTAGAAAGTACTGTACATCATTCAGGTAGCCACATAGCTCCTTTTTAACCATTTTATTTCATACACCTTGAAATTTTCAACCCTAC
Organism: Rhipicephalus appendiculatus; assembly: GCA_030522465.1. NCBI lineage: Eukaryota > Metazoa > Arthropoda > Arachnida > Ixodida > Ixodidae > Rhipicephalus > Rhipicephalus appendiculatus. The sequence continues at coordinate 83,442 of JALIZH010014119.1, read as the reverse complement.
CTTTAGCGCTTTTCCGGTTGAAGCCTTTAATCATTTGTCGCAATTTGTCGCCGTCGTTGCGGAGGAGAGCAATGTCACAAGCAAAGTGTGAGATATTTCCCGTTGACTTGTATTCCTGTTTTTTCTGAGTGTTATTAGTTAAGTACTTCTTCTAAGGGCGCGCAGCGAACGACATTGGGTAGGTTGTATATATTCGCCTGGCCGCCTTTTAGATCACAATCTTCTTCTTTTTTTTTCTGGAGAAGCAAGAGAGCTGCGAAGATTTTGCAGATGCTGGCTAAAGTATTAGCTAGCAGAAGATTGTACTTGAATACATTTGCATGCGCATACTTTGTAACCGTAAGGATTTCTTCATTTGCGTTCTCTAAGTGTATGCTAAATAACTGTTTAATGAAAAAGTCATGAAGATGCGTATCTAAGCACAGCCGCTCACCTGTTTAGACGTTTCGGTGATATCACAGGCGCTAATGTTTAGAGTGTGGCAGCGGACGAGTTCCGGCACCTTCGCTTGCGGGTGCAGGCCCAGAAGTTTCTCGAAAGCGTAGTTTGCATATTTCTGAAAAAAAAAAGAAACAGCAGAGAACGGGTGTGGTTACACTCCCAAACTCACAGCCTACTCCGGGCTAAATCCTAGATACGCGCAAAACACACGCCTACTTACGTCGCTTGCGTGGAGACCTTTAGAAATGTGCTTGACGTAGTCATTGGCAACAGCCTGCTTGGCGGTTCCACTGAAACAATTTTTGAAGAAATAGAAGTAACGCAAACGTAACTGAGGAATGCGCAAAAAAGAAGCAGGGAACGCTGGCACGCGCGTACAATGTTTAATCTATAGCGCGTGAACAGAACGAGCTTTAGGTCAGCTCGAAGCCCTGTGCAAGTTCTGGGTACCTTGGGGCCAGTCCTTGCAAGTCTTCATTAATGTCACGGATTCAGTCTACTTTACCAACAGTAATCACATGAACCGGACTCTGAAAAAGTTCTCAGTATGACAAAAGTATTGAAAAGTTAGGGCTAGTTGGTTATGGCAGCATATTGGGTACAGCCTTCTGTTTTCCGCCTTGGTCGTTTTTCGCGCTGTACCCAATATGCTTCTCAGTATGAGACCATCTGGGCATGCGCAGTGAACGCCGCTATGCGTGCGCGCGTATTAGTTGTGCTATCTTTCCTGCTTCTTTTCTCTATTTTTAGGCGCGAAGCACCTTAGAGTCTCGGCTTGTCGGCGTGTCATGTCGTCGTCACGGGTCCATCAAAAACGGGTATGAGCCACAAAAATTGGGTAAATCCCACTGCTCACCACCGGTTCCATACTATGCACACAATGAGTTAATGGTTCCTCGTTACTGCCTAAAACATTATGTTTGGCTTTGCAGCGGTGTCAGAATCCCCGACGAAATTTACCAAGGCGCTCAAGTTCCTTATCTAAAACCAGAGACACAAACGTGCATTTCTACGGTAAAGTCATCTATTTGAAACACCACTTCTTGAAACATATCTGCAAAGTGATGGTGCGTTAGTGGACCGGTGCCGAAAAGCAGTAAAGAGTAAATATTTTGCCGCGGGAAACATCGGCACACACTACATGCTTCGCCCCTTCCCACGTTTCACGTAAGTGAAGCTGAAACACCCTTCCCTACATTTTTTCTTATACAAGAATCTAGAAGAAACAATCTAGCGAGTTTTGCTTTTATCACAACTTTTTGCAGAGCTCTTAAATTTAAAGACTACCAGCTTGTTTTCGGAGTAATTTTACTTTGTCCTCCCCATCCCCCCTTCCTCCTTGTAGGGTAGGAAAATAGGGTGTAGCCTGGTTAACCTCCCTGTCTTTCCCATGCCTTTCTCTCTCTCTCTCTCTACTAAAGGGAATTAAATCCAAATGAAGTGCGTGGCCCGGTGCAACGCAACCACTGCTTAACTGAGCCGCAAGCTGTGCCGCAAGGCTGCGTGAGCTTAGCGGACCGGAGCATGCACAGTGCTACAGTGTCACTCATGAAATACGGTAACATCGGTAACCATAGGCTTGGGAGCGACGGCACGCCATAATGTGATCGCACGACTCATCCAATGCTGGCAAAGGCGAAGGCCGACTCACTCGGATGCACCAACTTATCTACGAACACGGACACGCGGACGCTTTGCAAAGAGACACTCAACTGAATGTTCGTACGTACGTTATTGCGTCGTGGTGTTGACCAACTGCCAAAGTTTCGCCTGCAACAGAACATAATTGCGCTTTTTTTTTCTTTTCGGTAACAGACGATTTTATCCTATTAAGGCTTAAGAAATGAATGTTTGCTTACTGGTATACTTATACATAATAAAGTACACTTACGTAATACGTCGAGGGAGGCTTCGGTCACTTCCCTGGGACCAGCCAAGACACCCAATTGTTTAGCCGCCTGAAACAACAGTTCGTTATCGTGATTCACGACCCTGACTGTGTCTCAGAGAATCTCACCTGCAGCTGGTTGTTGGCGTATCGGTCGAGGAACTTGAAGGCCGGCCGGCTGGTGAAGTATCCCGTCCAGTAGGCGTGGGGATCGCTGGCGTACGGGAAGAAGTCGTCCGTCTTGTTGGGCCACGTGACGCCCGACTCGTGCAAGGCCTTGAGGTAGCAGGATGGCGTCGAATACAGCAGGTTGACTTTGGTTTCTTCCGACTGAAACAAAAATTGGGGGGACCCTTAAGCTTCGCCTTTAAGAGTGTAACGCGATAGCGATATCCCGTCCCTAGTGCGTACTTAAATCACTTAGTACATACTATGTATGGGGTAGCATGTATTTAACCCCGAGCAATTACGCGCGAAATGCGGGAAATATTTTCGAACTTGCTATGCACCCACTACGTGGTTTTAAGGGAATACGCGCAGTAACGTGTGTGCCTTCTGTAATGGGTGGACGGGTTTGAACCACAATGTCGTTACGATATTCCCATCTTCTGACGCCCGATGGCAATGTACGCTTGTACCACGCATTATTACTGCGATATTACATGTTGTATTGTGACGCCTGTATACAGGACGCGTGTGTTTGTAAAGCATGAAAGTTATTTTTACTGCATCTCCAAGCAGAGGAAGTTATTTTATGTCATCCCAAGCAGAAGCGTGGCTGAGCGGCAAATCACCTGCTTGCCACGCAGACGACCTGGGCCAACCAACCTTTTTTTCGGTTATTTTGTTAATATAAATTGGTAGTTATACGAAATCTCATGGGACATCCCCACTGAAAAGTCCCGTATGCTATTCCAATAAGTCCATATGTCTCCGTGACATTCTTTCGGAAATGCATGGACAAATATATGGGAAGTATATGAACAATATATTAGCTCTATATATATTCTGCGGGCAAATCTATGGAATTATTGGAATGGCATACGGAACGTTTCAGTAGAGACATAACTTAACCCGTTGTGCTCAATTTAGCCTTAATAGCGCTTTACGTTTAGTAGGGGAGGATGCTATCTTCCCATGACCTCCCGAAATCCTAATGGCACATGCTGCTAGCATCGCACTTCGCCAAATGTTCCCTGTAATGAACTGCGAAAACGTGACGTCAGGGAACGGTCCAGCTCGTGGTACCACGCACTGATCTAGAGCAAAAGCTCGTTTATACTTCGTAATACCAGCACAATTACCGCAAGTGAATTTTTATGATAGTCCATTCTCATGTACCAAAAAGCAAATGGTCACCTGTAGCACCTACGTCGATGCTATGGGGATGATACAGATGCCACATTTTCTGAGATTGACGCTTGGTGTCTATTCGGCTTAATAGTCATTGCGAAAATTTTATACCTGCACGTATGGCGCCGCAGCTGTTCGCATTAGTTGTCCACCCGGCTTCTCAGCTTTAAAAAAATGAAGGACACTTTGTACATTACAAGGTATGTTCGGCGAAAGCGTGTGGCCATTCCACTGACGGAAAGACGGACGGAAAGACCGACGGACGGACAGACGCACGGACGCACAGACGGACATCCGGACGGACGGACGGACACCGGACGGACGGACAGACGGACGGACGGACGGACGGACACCGGACGGACACCGGATGGACGGACGGACACCGGACGGACAGACGGACACAGGACGGACGGACGGACGGACGGACGGACACCGGGCGGACAGACGGACATCCGGACGGACGGACGGACGGACGGACAGACGGACGGACGGACGGACATCCGGACGGATGGACGGACGGTCGGACGGACTGACAGACGGACATCCGGACGGACGGACGGACGGACATCCGGACAGACGGACGGACGGACAGACAGACGGACGGACGGACGGACGGACGGACGGACGGAAGGACGGACGGACGGACGGACACCGGACGGACGGACACCGGACGGACGGACGCCGGACGGACACCGGACGGACTTGAGCATGAGACATTTTAAAGGCTTTCGCCTTAATATATTATAATTTTAATTGCTGCGCTATTCAGCGTATGATGGCATAAATACTTTATCGCGTGCTGGAACGAACGCTAGAATTCTACACAATGCTGAAAGCTTTCAACTAAGTATGCATATTTTACACTGCAGGTTTTCACGGTAACATCAGAAATAAAGAGCAGGTGTCTTGAGGTAGATGCATGGATGTAGAGGAAGTCGCGGGAAGAGTACGGTGACAATGAGTATAAGTTTATTTAGAGTGTCTCAACAACATCACATGTTTCAAAACACGCGGAAAAAAGTTTTCTCAGATATGTGGCTGGGGTGATGCTTTAGAGCAGTGGTCCTCAAATGAAGGTCCGAGGAACCCATGGGGTTCGCGAAGACAATTTTGGGTGTCTGCGAAACTCCCAGCCTTGAAAAAAAAGAGAAAATTTAAAGCAGCTTCGCATACGAGGTACCAAGCCTGAAGGAAGTGCGGTAGCTGTGCCGCTTTCTTTGTATCTCTTCACTTTTCTCTTTCTTTCCTACTCTCTTTCTTTTTTCGTTTTCCGTGTTTTCCTGTCTCTGTTAATCTCTTTATTTCTATTTATTTCTTCCTCTCTCTTTATCGATTTCTTTCTCTTTCTTGCTCTCTCTATTTTTCCTTCCCACTTTCCCCCTTTCTTTCTCTCTCTTTCTAATTTCTTGCTTGCTTCCCCTTGTTTTTCATTTTTATACGTGGCATTGCCTGCGTTACGCCAAGTGACGACAGCATACGGCAACATACGACAATCCGGGCTCCTCGCTTATCATTATCAAGGCGCTCGAAGAACAAGAGAAAGGAGTCTTCTCCTTGGCGGGAGCGTGCGCTCAATATGCTACGAATGGCTACGCTATTCGTGGTTTTGCCTGCGTTACTGCAACCTACGACCGCATACGATGACAGCATACGACAGCATACGATAGTCCCGGGCCCCTAAAGTGCATCGCACTTTAAAAAAAGGCGCGTTTTTTTGAAGGCATGTCATGTCAAGTGACAGCGGCCCTTGCAATTTTTGGTTATGCTTCACCACATAACACTTTGTGTTGCGGCGGAGCTGACTTATGGTTCTTCTTCATGAGGAGATGGCTGTAAAGCTTTTGGCGCAGTTTTCTGAGAGTTTTCTTGTACGACGTATGCACGTGAACATGCCTTCTCTAGGCATGCATATTTGAAGAGTAAACGTAGCTAGGAACAGGTTAAGTGACGCTGTAGACAGCTAGACAGCACAACCTAATGACAAGCTGTTGAGACCGAGTTGGCGTGACACTTTAGTTTGACCATTCTTTGCCAGGGACAAATAAAAAGGCACCTATTTTCCACGCTGCATGATGTGGCAATTTATGACCCCCCCTCCCCTTTTTCTCTCACTGCAAGGGGTCCCTCACCACTTCCACCGGTCTACAAAGGGTCCCCGAAACATCCATGGCCGAGAACCACTGCTCTAGAGTACGCCAACGCAAAGCAATCAATTATTCCAGCAAAAGTTTTCAGGGTCTACGCAGCATGAAAAGCTTTAAAAAAAAAACATATTCCGGAGCTCTACAAGTCCGCTTACCATGTGGAATGATGTCTGGGAGAAACCCCACAACATGCTTACACCGGCTTTCGACTTTCAAAAGTGCAATAAGAGATCATTAGTAAAGAGTTAGAATAGTGTGGAACGAGTAAAACAACAAAGGTCATGTGACCTTCCGGCCTATTTTCACAACAAAAGCGGTACAGGCGGGACTAAACCAACATTCGTCCTATCGTATGTACGCAAAACAGTACTAGCTCGTAAGTGTCCATTAAAATTGGGCAAGCCTAACTGCTCCCTATTGGTCTGCTATAAATGAAGAAGTCGTTCCGCAGGCAAAACCAGTGTGTTCTACAGAAAGCGGGCACATTTCACCACTCACCACTGGATGAAAGAACAATCAAGAAGAGAATACACGGGCGGAAAACGTCAATTTAGGATATGTGGACAGACGTAACCAATGATTGAGGAATACCATCGGTACTAACGCTGTAGTGATGAACACCGTGGCAGCGCATTTCCGTTTCGATGATTAATCATCTGTACGGAGTCCTGGGGCCATGGTGTTTTCTCATATTGCAGAACACAATGAGTGAAAAGACGAACACGAAAACAAAACGACAACACAGCACTTGAGTTGTATTTTTGTTTTTGTGTTCGTCTTTTCGCCCGGAGTTTGCTGCCATACGCGGTAATGATAAACCACCAAGCCCACGAGTACATTTTGAGCGATTATTTCTCATATTTTCGTGTAATGCGACCGTCATAAAGGCCCGTCGAAGAATCTTTTTTTTACCCTGAGGTTTGCGTAATGAATCAGCTTGTCCAAGTTGGTGAACCAGTGGCCGGCGCTCTGGTAGTTGAAGTCGTTGCCCATGGTAACTGGAATGTTGTTCGACTTGTAGAAGGTTGCCTGCAATGCGCAGTTTTTTTTAAAAAAATAGAAAGATTACATTGACATAGACCAACACGGAGCCATGTGCGAAAAATTATTCGACAGCTTTTAGCACACTTGAGGCATCAATACTTAATATAACTAGAATAAGGAAATAAAAAAAAAACACGTCTTTCAGGCCCGTCTAATCCAGATTGAAGATCGAGGAGCTATGATACGCGCACCTCGCGCTGAAGGTCATTAACTAGTGAGGAGGCTGTCTTGGGCAGCTCCATAGCTCGATATTGAACGATATTTCCCGCATTGGGCTCGCTTAGACTCTGACCACCAAAATGTTCTACAACCAGACTCACTCAGATTCAAGCTCATCAGACTATTACTGAGCCAGATTCACTCAGACTTAGACTCATGGCTCGATGTGAGTCTGGGTGAGTCTGAGTAAGCCGACTCATGAGTGAGTTTGCCGACCAGTACAGTCAGCTCTAGGCACGACTTTCAAGAGGACATCCTTGGTTGGATCGTGGCGGTAGTTGAACGGTCTCACTGGTCCCTTCTCGCTTTTCTATCCCCTTTGCTTTGAAGAGGAACAAGCAAAGTCTTTCATTTATTCATGACAGCCGCAATAAAAATTGCAACCTATAGAATGGTCAGTGCAAGCAAAATGGAGGGACGCAATAGACAAAATCACCAATCGCCACGTGTCCGTGATACTACAAGATACTGAAGCATGCGCGCCCTCTGCAGGTCAGTGCGCATGTTTTTGGTCGCGATAACAAGTAGAAACATTCATAGGCTCGATCTCAGCAAAGCACGGCACGTACATGTCAGACAGGGGTTGCTGCCGTTCATTTGCAGTAAGGCCTAATTTTCTTATTGCCTCTACACTCCATTTTAAGTAGGGCTCGACTCTGCGGATGCTATAGCGTAACTCCTTGCAGTACGTACGATGAACTCAAGAAAGAGTTCAGTGTTTTTAGAGGCATTCACCTGAAATAATCTTTACTTAAACTGAGTAACTGAATTAAAAGGCTCGGTAATATGATGCTAATCAAACTATGGTGAACGGCTCCTAAATATACTTCTGGACTAATTTGTATTTCGTTACCTTTCTTTCGAGATTTCCATTCGCAGGACAATGCGAAGCCTCACGCTCAGCCGAGAAGATTACGTAACCAAAACTCTTGCTTTCACAGCTTTTGTGTGCTATGTACGAAAGAGAATATAAATTGGTCAAACTTTTTGAAAAATGAAAGTCTGGCGTCTCTTTTTTTTTTGTTTTTTTTTTCTAGAAGAGACAAGTTCACTTTAAATGAAACTGAGCAAAACGAAGTTTTTTGCTTGTCAAATTATGGTCCAGCCTGCTCGAACAATCTTTTTTGCCAGCGTGCTCCTCTCCACAAAATATCTCAAATATATTGCTACAAGCCATGACGAACAATAAGGAATGATCGATCGAGGCGATGAAGACGACGACTACAATAGCACTCGCGTTGTTGTTGTTGGTGGTGGTGGTGTTCCGCCATCTCGGCTGAAAGACTCCCCGTGTACATTCCGTAAATACATTTCTTTCTGTCTTTCTTTATTTCGGATATTCTCATTACCATGACACTTTGGTGGAGGTGCGGGGATAGTTGTGGCTCAAATCTAATAAGTCCTGTATCCTGGGTATTCAAGAGTAAAATTTGTACTGGGCTATTACAGATTGGAACACTTAATTTGGGTTTGAATTAGGTCGTAAAAGAAGTGTAAATCACAGAAAGTGATCGATATAGCAATATTGTGCGACAACATGATTAACACCATCCTTGTGCTTCCCTTGGCGCCTTCCTTTGTTGCATGGGCTAATGACAATTACTAGACTTGTAGAGCGAGTGGTGCTTCCAGGCAACAGGCGCACCGTTCTGGACAGTCGGTAGCGTTTTCTTGTTCTTGGCATCTATTGAAAACCTTCAAAAATACTTCAGCCCTTCTTTTTCCCCTTGGCTCGTTTTATGCCAGCCAATTTAGATCACTTATGCGTCTTGAAGAAATAGATCGGTGTCCAATATCTTCGGTTCAGTTGTTTTCTGTTTCAAGTACAACATCTTGCAACGAAAGAAGGACATGGTACTTTAGCGCGAAACTCGAAAAGAAACCATAAAAGGCCGAAAGAAGTAGGAAAGTCGGCTTCTTACTCTTTCTATTCGAGTCTTGCTCTACAAAATTATGTCCTTCCGTACCAACTGGCCCAAGAAAAAGTAATGGTAGAACTAAAACCTGATGGAAAAGCAACTAGGGCACAAATGAAGCAGGTTGGAGCTGCACGGGCTTACCTCACTAGGGGTCCATGGCCGTATGCTTAAATGGATCGCCAACTTCCTACATGACAGACAGATATACATTTCTACCAATGACGGAGACAGTGATCTTTTCAACGCGAGCAGAGGTGTCTCCCAAAGGAAGCGTCCTAAGTCCGCTGCTTCTCAACGCTGCAATAGCAGGTCTTCCAGAAGTGCTACCAGAAGCCTTGAACATATCCATGTATGCAGATGACATATGCATATGGACGTCTCACAAATCTCTTGAAGTCATCGAGCATCGGCTTCAACAAGGCCTAAATGGAATAAGCGATTACCTCAAGGAACGAGGCATGCAGATTGCTCACGCCAAATCTGTAGTTCTGCCGTTCACGAGAATGAAAGTGAAAAACTTGAAACTTTTTTGTGGACGGCCAGAGAATCGAAATCACACGAAAGCATGGCTTCCTTGGTGTTACCTTAGACCGCCGACTCAGTTGGACTCAACATATAGCCGACCTTGAAACCCAAGTGAACAGCACCATAAATGTTCTTCGTCGCATAGCGGGAACAAAATGGGGCGGAACATCGGCATCACTACTTCACGTCCATTGCGCTCTTATCCGGCAGAAGATTGCCTACTCCGCACCAGTTCTCCACAACATATCTCAGACGTCTCTACATCGACTTCAGCTGCTACAAGCACGAAGCCGACGTGTATGTCTGGGGGGTTCCACAGGCCACATCAAGTTCTCTGACATTAGCAGAGGCACGAGAATCCTACTTTATAGTGATTCGAAATGTGGAGACCTGTCGGCCCCTCTTTCGCCTAGTCACGCAACGCCCTTCCCATCCACTAATATCAAAAACTGAGAACCGTGCCGGAAAGCAAATACACCATGTGTACCAACAATACATTTCACATCTTCCTGCGTCGACACATTGGCCACCGGATTTAAACTACCCGCCGTGGTTGCTAGAACTACCAACTATTCAAACGTCAATAGAAGGACTTCGCAGTAAACATGACGTACCAACCGTTGCCGCACTGCAGTTGGCCTCATATCACCTGTTTGACAGGTATCAAGGCTACACTCACGTGCACACTGATGGCTCCGTCACCAAAGAGACTGCGACATCAGCGTTCATCATTCCGGAGTTACATGAAGAATACGCATGTCGGTTGGGTTACCTCTCCTCTTCAACAACATCGGAGCTTGTAGCCATTTCGCAAGCAAACAGCTTTATTAAACTGTCAACGACGCCAAGAAGGTGGGTGGTAATCACCGACTCCCTGGCGGCCATTGCGTGCGTGCAAAATTCTACTTCAGGAAAAATAGATACACGTATAGTATACGCTATCTTGAAGGAGCTTTCAGAAGCTACAAAGTTAGATCACTGCGTGACATTTCAGTGGGTTCCCAGTCACTGCGGAATCAAGGGAAATGAAATGGCAGATGAGTTGGCGAAAGCCGCTCATCATTATACACAAACCCGCCTCATTCCTATATCTCAATGCGACATAAACGGAATCTTACGAAGAACACAACGTGAATTATGCTTAACCACCTGGTTTTTAGACAAGACAAACGAATTGATCCTGCACGCTGCTGACCCTAATTTTGAGTGCCAATTAGGCACTCAGCTCCCAGGACGTATCGACGCGCTCATACATCGCCTAATGTTAGGAACTGCTTACACAAAGCACTTCTTACTTCGGATACAACGTGCGACATCGTCAACATGGTCACGCGGCCACGATGACGAGGATGTGTATCATCTATTGCTCGACTGCCCCAGACACGACACACACAGACGGCGACTCGAACAGGAACTCCAAACGCTAGACTCGGAACGAGCGTTTTCGGTGGGGAAAATACTAGGCCCATGGCCGTCAAGGATAAACCGAAAAGTGATGAAAGCGCTCCAACTTCTTTTTTCAGGACACAAAGATTTGTGATGAGTATTGAAAGTGTGCCCCGCGATTATGTGTTTGCTCTACCTAAATGACTTTTCGAACTTACCGATGTAGGGCTGTATATATATATATATATATATATATATATATATATATATATATATATATATATATATATATATATATATATATATATATATTTTGTTTCTTATCTTTTTTGTATATCGCAACAGCCAAGTGGAAAGGGGTAGCCGCAACCAAGCAATGGTGACAACAACTCTTTCACTTATTTTTCTATTTCAATAATAAAAAAAAAGGTTGGATGCGGCCATGTTGGTTGTTTTGGTCCCGGTCATTGACGCAGCGTATTTCAATGAATTTGCCTCAGTTTGATTCAAACAGCTGCAGGATTTAGGATCTGACTCACTTTTTTATTCGAAACCGCCTTTTTGAGTTCACGCTGCAATGACATATTGCGCCATATTGGTTAAAATTGTATTTAGAGTAGGAGACACTTAGGCGTGCTTCATGTTCCCGCAAAATCTAGCCCAGTTTCGGTTTCTGGATCTGGCTTTCTGATTAAAAAAAAAAAAAAAAAAAAAAAAAAAAAAAAAAAAAAAAAAAAAAAACGAAAGCCAGAGGGGTCCTTGTGTCCTCTGGCCAGTGCAGTGCGCCTACGCGCATATAAAGATAGGCCAGAACGCAAAATGGACGAGTGCTCCTCAATAACATCGAAGCTTGGTATACATACCGTCTCGTTCACGTAGATGAGAAAGTCGTCCACTCTAGTCTTGACGTTATACTCGTCGCTGTCCGGGTCGTCCTGAAAAACAAGAAGCAACGAGCAGAATGAATAAATTTCGTGCGAATGCACACGTACACGTCCCTAACTGTCCACTCGATAACTCCCGCATCAAAGCAGGGTCCCCGCAACTCACAGGGCATACCCCAAGGCGATCATTGTTTCGCTTTTCGAAACAACGCTTCCCATTCGTGTGGCTGCTGCCGTTGGTGTTTCTTGCCGCATAGACCCGCGGCGTCTTTTCGTATTTTAATGAGCGCCAACAGCGGAACTTTCGGCCGCCGTCACATGAGGGACAGTCACGTGACTTGAACAAAAACGTCGCATTTGACGTCACACCACCGTAGTAAAATTTTAGTGAAGCAGAAGGGTCAGCTTGGCGTTGCGTAAGTATCGCTATTTTGCCAAAGTCAGTGGTTGACCCGTGTCACGGGGCCAGTAAATTAGTAACCTACGCCGTGCTGCTTCGCGGTTCTTACTGTCACAATGACTGCCATAACCAGAGGGGACAGCGACGTGTCGCTCTACCTGTGACGTCACACGTGACGCTTCTCTTCACGTCTCGTGGCTCTTGCGAATGCGACATTGACCGATAGTACCGCTGTTACGCCGTCAGGATACGGAAAAGTGCCGCACCGCATGGCTGTCCGCACAGGGTTCCGTCAGCTTCCTATAGAGTACTTCAGTGATGACCAGCGGGCGGCATGCCTCGAACATGCGTCAACGCGTTCTTGTTGAGCACATCTGCGCTCTCTGTATGGGCTTCGATGACATTTGCCGTCCATTCTCTATTCTACGTGAGCACCACCAAACGCCGTGAATTTCGTACGACGGCTCAAGCGCTCAAAATAAAATAAAATAAAAAAACACAAAGAAAAAAAAATCGGCACGTTCCAATTATCACGAAACTTGTATAAGCCGTTCTGCGAAGATTTTCCGGGGTCGTACTGGATAATTCACTGCAATGCACATATGCAAATAAGCACGTAATGCACGCAATGCAGATATACTCAAGGCGAAGATGTCCGTGTTCTTTTCACAATGCAGTAGTTATGAGTCACTTTAAAATGACAGTTTCGCTTTCTAAGACCCAGTGTGGTAGCTTCACTTGTTATGGCTGCGTGGTTCGTAAATCCAGGTCATATCAGCCACGTTGTAATGAGGGTGAGATGCAAAAACACTCGTATGTATAGGGGGGGATGGAAAAAAACGCGAACACTGTGGCATCTACATTCTCCACTCTTTCGCATTTCTTTTCAAGCGGTTGTATCCTGGACGATAATAAAATCCAAAAGAGTCATCCATGATGCAGTAAAGAACCATTTTAGCATCTTTTTATTGCCACCAAGGTCGAAACATGATGGAAACAGCGCGCCACGCTGTTCGCGTTTCTTTCCACATCCCCAATGTACTTGCAATTCTGTTCTTTTCAAGTGAAACCAGGTAGCCCAAATTGAACAGGCGTCCTGCGCAACCTCGAGATTCATAGCCAGACCGCGGTTCTGGTTATTTTTTTTAGTTTATTCTTAAGCAATTTTTATCTCGTCCTCCAATACACAAGGGAAAACCAGAGGAATACATCTTCACGGTTTGGAATTAGACTGTCCCCAGTGTTTCTAACAGCGATTACATTAGCTTAGCCCTCACCCCCCCCCCCCCCCCCCCCAACCCCCTCAGAAAAATATCATCATATAGGTATAGGCAATCGGTAATGTGAACCTTAATTGCTCCTATTCTTTACAACTGGAACTGTGACATAAGTTGACAGTTTTTCTCTCGCTGACATTTCACCCAGACAAAGACATGATTATATGCCGCGATATTGAAGGTCATTTTCGAGAATATGCTATATCCGTAACATAAGGGCACCTCGCAGGCGTCTAATCAATAACCAAATTACAAAGACAACGACGACATATATTGTTTTTAAACAGGACACTAATTCCTAAGCGTGCACACACTAGCGATCATCACAAGAAACAGTACAGATACTTGCCACTAGGGCGTCGTCGGAACAGTAGATGTCGAAGCAGAATCCTCTCGGGGGGGCTGTATACATTTGGAAGAATGCCCGTGAATATTTGAGCATCCTTTCCTGCACACAGTAAAGAAGAGACCACGCGAGAACTCTAGTTGGTACCGTAAATATAAAGTATTAATACATTCTTTGCGTATCCCCCCTTATCACACGAAAACGCACACGCACTTAAGTGACCCTCGGAAACAATTCAGGAGCTGCAAACGCAGATTTATGAAGAGCAGGTATTAACCCCGCAGCTTCTTTAAACACATTCCTCTCTTTCATTCTTTTACACTCCCTTTTCCCCTTCCCAAGTACAGGGTAGCAAACCGGAGTCCTCCTCTGGTTAACCTCCCTGTCTTTCCTTTATCTTTCTCTCTCTCTCTCTCTCCCTCCTATCTCCGCCAATTTGGGCATGATTCAATCGTCTTCTTCAGTCACAGTTTCCGCGGCATTGAAAACGAAAACGTTACACTTGCTAATTTGTTTCATCATTTCCTTTAATGCAGCTACATTTAATTATTGCATGACAGAATTCCTTACCGAGGTTTGCACTGCCGCTCCAAATAAACTCTAGCTGCTGTTCCTTCTTGCGCGCTCGGAAATCTTGGTAGTCGACTCGTCCGAAGAAGTATCCGTCCATTCCCATCTGTTGAAAAAAATGAAAATCAAAACAGTGGTACTTGTAGCTCACGAATCCGTTGCTCAAATCCTGAGCAGCCCACAGAAATGTGTCACGTGACTATCTGTTACGGGAGGTTGCGTGTTTTTCGCCTTGGGAGTAGCATGTTACGTAATGTTACGTGATTTTTAGTCACGTGACTAGTTACTGTGATGTTACGTGATTTGTAGTCACGCCAGTGTTGTTACGCGATGTTACGTGATTTTTCAGTCACGTAACAGACATGCCCGCCATACTTATTGTATTCCACGCCGGAAAAATCGGCGTACGTGTTGTGGGAGCGAAGCAGAAGTTGAAGAGGATGAAGCGAGCGCGTACCGGTTCACGATGGTGATAATTCCTGTTCGTACTACCCGGGCGCAACGTAAAGCTTAAAAAGCTCCGCTCTTAAAAAAGAAGAAAAAAAGAAAAAGAAAAAGAAGTTTCCCCCGTACCATAAGGTAATGAAAGCGCAGCTGACACACGGGCGAATTCAGGTCGCTAGAAGCAATTTCCCTAATTCAGTTTGCGCTGAAGCACTCCTTCCTTAGTATAATTGCCAGCGGTGACATACGCTGCTGCGCTACCTTCTTTATACGTTTGTGTAAGCAACGCGGTAACAGAGAATGCGTTGTTTTCTGTAAGCGGAGACTAGATAAAAGGTAATTGTCTGCTCCAGTCCGAAGCAAAGAGAAAGAGAGGGAAAAAAACATGGAGCATAAAATTAGGGAGTGTTTAGGCCACTTTTAATACTCATTCTCGCCCCCCTAAAGTAGTTTCCATCTTCCCTTTTTTGCGAGGCACTCTTTCTGGAAAGGAGATACTTCTTTAACGCATGTTATCTCGTCTGAACGGTCATTCCAGTAGGTGTACCTTAGTTCAAGAAACTTTAGAGTGGTGACCCGTGTGTCGTGGAGAGACGATTTCAGGCGGCATTTGCTAGAATGTCATCGCGAGCGCGGGCGAACCGATCTCCTTTCCGATAATTAATGGAGATTACAGGCATACTTGTATGTTTGCGTCAAGTGCACCCTGTGGTAGTGAAGTGAAAAAAACTGATTGTTTTCCCCTTTTCTTGTCTACCCGGACTTAGCCACTGCTCTCTGCACAATAAAATGAGCCCCTTACTATGTTACTATTGGACTCGTTCGGCTTCTTTTAATGTCGCTTTAAATTGATGTTGCCCACACGCAAATCGTTACGTTGAGCTGCGCAGTAGTCAATGCGCCTAGTGGTAGGTTTTTTACCATTGTCCCCAATCTGTGAAATTTTGACACGATAAAAAAAACAAAAGATTTGATTTCATATAATTTTGTTTCGGCCACACCGTAAACAAGACTTATTTAGAAAAATATATTAAACAGTATATTAAACAGGAGAAGTATATTAAACAGGAGAAGATTTCTGCGAGTTCTTAGAAAGGTATGATAGAAAACTAAGCAGACCGTTTTGTCCGCATTAACCGGAGTTAGCCCATAGCAGCTATCACCGTAAAAAGGAAAATTTGTAGTTTTCGACGTTATTGGAAGCAGTGCACGATATCTGAAGTGAGATTATGCGTATGTGTAGTAGTGTTACACTGTTTCGTGCTGGACCGGCTGAAGCTACAAGGTTCGCGCACTGTAACGCTCGGTGCGCGAATGTGGACCGTAAGGAATACCTTCGTTATTCGTTAGACAGGTGATTTCGTTGTACAGACGTTTGGCAATGTATACTGCACCGGGACCCCGAGAGAAAACGAATACAGAACGGTTGAAAAACTGCCCAACAAATTGTCATAAAAAACCCTACCGCGAATCAAGCACACTTCTGTTTGAAAGCAGGTATTCGATCAAATACAAAATTTTCCCTATTTGAGGCTGTGATACATTCAGTTCAACATAACTTATGGCAGTAATATATCCAGGGCGACTTAAACGCGCCGTCATTTCTTACCTGCGCAAGCAGAGAGGCGTACTCCCTGGAGTGACCGAACGGATCGATCTGCCATCCTATCCTAGGCACGCCGCATTTGCCGAAGATGTCCTTCAGTTTACGTATACCGTAGGTCATCTGGTCGATCGTGTTGGTGTAGAAGACACAGGCCTCGTCGTTCATCACCCAGCCACCGCTGATGAACTCCATTTGGCCTGCATGATGCATTCCATCAATCGTAAAGCACGCTTCGATATAACAATGCCACGTAATTCTCGAGCCCTATAAACTCAATAGGGCCATTGACTGGAGTTATTCAAGCAGGCTATCTACGCTTGTTTACCGAGCACAAGATCTGTTCATGAGCACTGGTCCTACTCTGATACATTTTTGTTCCCTGCTCGTGCAAATTTTGCGAGCCATGGAATAGAAAGAAACTTGTCTGGCAGCTTCGGCCTACAGTGCCGCTCAGAATTACTGGGCTTGTGAAGAGAGAATAGAGAAAATCCATGTTTGATGAGGCAATGCAAGACACATCTTACAGACATTTAAACAGGGAGAGACGCCCGTAACTTCATTGTGAGCATTAGCGGACACTCTTCCGTACGAGTACATCCCCTATGAGTGCATGTTCATCGTGCTTCTTATCTTTCCATATCGCAGTTTTGGTTTCCTCCTACCCAACGTGTAATGGAGCCGACTATCAAGGCCTTCTTCTTTAGCCTCCTTGCCGTTTCGCCTTCTTTGTCTCGTAGCATCTCAAGCGATTATGTCATTCTAACGCTGGTAAGTCATTCTTCTTCCTTATTATTCAAAGCAGCAATTAACACTGGAGATTATATTTCTGATAATTATATATCTTAGCTCGCCGCGCTGTGAAATCTCATAGGATCTTAGGCGCTACTGCTTTCCTTACTAACTTAATAAAAGACGGGTAGTTGATGCGAATGGGGATACGACAGAGACCCCGGCAATCCTGAGCAAAAATCCAGTACATGGTACTCCCAATTTTTAACCTCCTTGGGTACTCCTTGCATTAAACATACCCGCATACCCTAACCTTACCCAACTAACCTCACACTCTCTTAGAGTGAGGTACAGTTACCAGTGGATAGCACACACTCAAAATGCTCCTAAAACTAGTCGTAGTAGTAGTACCAGTAGAGAAGTCAAAATTGAGGGGCTCGTTTTAGACACAATATTAATGAGAACTTACAGACTATGATGCCAAGGAAAGTATAGGGGATGTTATTAGAAGTAATTGTAATGTAAATGTGAAGAAAGAAAAGTGGACGAATAGATAACTTGCCGCCGGCAGGGACCGAACCTGCGACCTTCGAATAACGCGTCCGATGCTCCACCAACTGAGCTACAGCGGCCGTCATCCCCCGTCCACTTTATGGGGTGTACGTGTGTATTTCAACCTGGGAGTGTTAGTCAGCGCCGCTAGTAGCCATGACGGCGAGTGTGGAACACTTTTTTCTGCCTGTGCCGTCACGTAGCACGTGATCTTATTACGAGCTGGCAGCTGACCAATAATCACTCACATACTACCTGAAGGCATCAAGTCTGCCTGAACGACATGAATGAAGGAATGAAGTGGAAATTTAAGAGTTCGTTTTTATTTGTTAGACAAGGCGCTGACTAACACTCCCAGGTTTAAATACTCAAATATACCCTATAAAGTAGACGGGGGAATGACCGCCGCTGTAATGCAGTGGTACAGTATCCGACGCGTTATTAAGGCGAAAGCCTTTAATGTCTCATGGTCACGTCCATCCGGTGTCCGTCCGGCGTCCGGTGTCCGTCCGTCCGGTGTCCGTCCATCCGGTGTCCGTCCGTCCGGATGTCCGTCTGTCCGTCCGGATGTCCGTCCGTCCGTCCGTCTGGGTGTCCGTCTGTCCGTCCGTCCGTCCGGATGTCCGTCCGTCCGTCCGTCCGTCCGTCTGTCCGTCCGTCCGTCCGGATGTCCGTCCGTCCGTCCGGATGTCCGTCTGTCCGTCCGTCCGTCCAGATGTCCGTCCGGATGTCCGTCTGTCCGTTCGTCCGTCCGGATGTCCTTCCGTCCGTCCGTCCGGATGTCCGTCCGTCCGTACGTCCGTCCGGATGTCTGGATGTCCGTCCGTCCGTCTGTCCGACCGACCGTCCGTCCGTCCGTCCGTCCGTCCGTCCGTCCGTCCGTCCGTCCCTCCGTCCGTCCGTCCGGATGTCCGTCTGTCCGTTCGTCCGTCCGGATGTCCTTCCGTCCGTCCGTCCGTGCGTCCGGATGTCCGTCCGTCCGGATGTCCGTCTGTCCGTTCGTCCATCCGGATGTCCGTCTGTCTGTCCGGATGTCCGTATGTCCGTTCGGATGTCCGTCCGGATGTCCGTCTGTCCGTCCGTCCGGATGTCCGTCTGTCCGTCCATCCGGATGTCCGTCCGTCCTGATGTCCGTCTGTCCGTCCGTCCGGATGTCCGTCCATCCGGATGTCCGTCCGTCCGTCCATCCGGATGTCCGTCTGTCCGTTCGTCCGTCCGGATGTCCTTCCGTCCGTCCGTCCGGATGTCCGTCCGTCCGTCCGTCCGTCCGTCCGTCCGGATGTCCGTCTGTCCGTCCGGATGGATGTCCGTCCGTCCGGTGTCCTCCGTCCGTCCGTCTGTCCGTCCGTCCAGTGTCCGTCCGGATGTCCGTCTTTCCGTCAGTGGAATGGCCACACGCTTTCGCCGAACACACTTTGGAATGTACAAAGTGTCCTTCAATTTTTTGGAAGGTCGCGCGTTCGGTCCCTGACAGCGGCAAGCTATCTTTTCGCCGACTTTTAATTCTTCACATTTACATTACAATTACTACCCCTATACTTTCCCTGGCATCATTGCCTGTTGGTTCTCATTAATAGTAAAATTAGTATAAATTATTTATTATTCATGAAATTTAGGTCTAATAGGTGTATCCATCAGCTAAGGGCCCCACTGGCGATTGCTGCATTCTTCCTGGATCGTGCTGGCAAGCCAAGCGTCCCGCTACCTGCTGAGTGAAATTTGCACTAAACGGGGGGGCTTTGTTTTCTTGTAGCCAATTCTGGCATTGCCCAGGGATACGGTCAAGAGATGGCCGCCCCCCAAACCACGAACAAGTGTTCGGCTACAGGGTGTGGTGTGTGTGGTGTAGTAGAAGTCAGTGCGGCTATGTGCGGTGCTATAGTCTGCGCCATCCCCGCTTTTGGGATGCGTGGAAGGATGGGTCTGGGAAGCTATAACCTTGCCTTCCGCGTCTGTGTGCTTCCAAGAAGTCTTTTGGTGTGTCTGGGTAGTCTACGAGAGTGCGTTTCGTCGCTTGGATGCTATATTGTCGTTCGAGGCGGTCCGCCCTCTGGTTCCCCGCCATTCCTTCATGCGCGGGACACCATGTAATAGCGCGGTGTTACGTAAAATTCCTTTCTAGGATTCTCATTCTATGATTGGCCAGCGTGCCTCTCACAAAAAGGCGACATATTGACTACGAGTCGGTTAGTATTAAAGGCGAGCTTCCTGAGTATTCGGCTTTCCGTATGGCCAGAGCCAACTCTGAAGCCGAAGTCTCTGCTGTTCCCATCGACTATTTTTTTTTTTTACTGTTGCGGAAATAAAAAAAATTGAAGGACACTTTGTACATTCTAAAGTGTGTTCGGCGAAAGCGTGGGGCCGTTCCACTAACTATGCCATGTATTTTATCTTCTACACTCTCAGTGGGATAACACACAAACCGAATGTGTGCGTGTTTTCTTTTTTAATTTTTTACCGCGAATCGCAGCGAGACGCGAGACTAATGTTCCTCCGTTCGCATGCGTTAGTATTTTTTCTCGTGCTTTGCGCATCGTGCATACGCCATCCGCGTTCCAGCGCTTAAACTGACGGACCCTTTGTAAATTCGAGAGTGTATTCCGTGAACGCCTGTGTCCATTGAGACGGCGTCCGGTCAGAATGATTGCTTGCGTAGCGTCGCTCTGCCCAGCGTTTGCAAAGCGCGAGCGCTGTAGAGTCCGACGCGACTGGCGTCCGTTTGCGCATCCCGGCGGCCACCTGGTTCCGTGCCAGAGCTCGGACAGACGGACGGACGGACAAACGGACGGACGGACGGACGGACACCGGACGGACGGACACCGGACGCCGGACGGACACCGGACGGACGTGAGCATGAGACATTAAAGGCTTTCGTCTTAAATAGCTTGTGCATTCGTGGCTACTACGGCGAAATTCTTATTATCCCGCTTGCATGCGTCTTCAACTCCCATTTTGAACTGGCAGGTGGAAAACAACCTTCTTCGTGAATCACATGAATGTGATGTGTAAAATACTCCATCTACATTTGAAACGTCGCCACCGTCTCAGTTTTTCCCTTCAGCATTTGTATAAAAGCGAGATAGTTCGACATAAAAGATAGATTAATTCAGCATCAATTTCGAGAAGTCAAAAGCCATGTCGATTTATGCAGGTCTTTTGGGGAGTTACCACTTGCGCTAGTTTGAGGTCCCAGTGATGTGATTAATCGAAGAAGTTTCGGCGTAGCTTTTGCAGCAGGTGAAAACCAGTGCTGAAGCGCCAAATGTGCGTTTTGGAGCATGTTACCAGGCCCATAATTCCTAACGCAAATATTTATTTATCTAACATGGAGAAGTTGTACCAAGTTCAATGAAGTCAATATACGGACACATGAATGCATGTTTATTTATAAAATCCCAGAAGATGAAATTAACTGGCTGTTTGTTTTCTTGTTTCTTGTGTGCCAAACCCTCTCATTTTCTAGTCCCGCGACAATCTGTCACCTCACGTTTCCCGGCCACACAGTTCATATTTGAAATTAAACGAGGGTTTCTCCGATGCTTCAGTTACTGTATGAAAGCGCACGCTGCGTAAATATTCCACGCAATTCATTTTACTATCGAAAAGAAAATGTATCCTGATGAGCTCGTACTTTCATTCCAGCCAAGGCCTATGTTATATGGCAAAGTAAGTGCCTTCGTGCAGCGTTGAGTAGAAAAATTGAGCTGCTGTTTTGTGGGCAGTTCACAAAATACGGGGTTTATAATCTGTTGGTCTCTTGTGCATGAAATATTCGCTGTGTTTAACGTAATTTGTGGTGATGGGAAGCTTCGCAGCCCATTCGACAAGTTCTTTAACCTGAACTTCTGCCGCAATCGAGAAGTAGGACCGAGACACCAGAATACACACGCTACGACCCTGCATCTTTTCAGCAAAATTTTACAGGCCTCTTCCGCGGTTCAAGTTCTCGATAAATCCTGACCGCAGCATCGTATTTAAAAAATTGCTAGCTAAAACTAGTTAAAGCTAGTTAGAACAAATAGTGCTAGCAATCATTATGAAAAAAAAAAAACACGTAGCGATATGTTCAAGACAGTACAGGTACTGCTCACTGTTGTAAATGTCATGTATTACTTTCTCTAACTTTACAACAGTAAAAAACTGTATTTACTTGATTTATTATTATGCCACAGAAGTGGGTTAGCAATATTTGACAGGAGTGTCATACAGCCCCCCCCCCCCCCCGGCAGGAAAAAGTAACATCTAGAATTATCACTGGATCCATTACAGGCCTGTGCAACCTCAGAAGGCAGCGACCACGCCAAAAACGGATTGACAAACACCCGAACCAGCTCTATAAAGACGTCATGAACCGGACGGACATTGAGCCCGATGTCGGAGATCACGACTGAGAACACGAGCGGGACTATTTGTTTAGTTGCGGAGGCATTCAGCTGCCACGCTTCGGTCACATGGGCTGCACCTCTCTTGTTTTCTTTAGTTGTATCTGGGCACAAACACGTTGTACAGGCTGCTGGAAAACATTGCCCACATGGGCTCAAATTCTTTATTCATCAGATAGTTGCGTGGTGTGCCTGTCGGATTGCTTTTCTCCGAAAGGCCGCAAAAATGACGTCTTGGCGCACGCTCGGCGCAAAATTATGAGATTATTGCCGAAATGTAGCAGGATGTAGCAGGTTTGACCTCTTGGAGCAGTTTGGCGCAATTGGCGCAGCTATCACATCACTGACTGGTCCGCGCCTCTACCTTTAACTTCCTTAAAACCAATGATTGTATCTTTCCGTAAAGCGGTTCTTCTTGGTCCGAATTCTCGACTAGTTGCTGCATAAGTCCGAAAGAGTACATTTGTATATTACGGGCAACACGAGGTTGGCGCGCTATGTACACGCAAAGAGGTCTTACCGGACTGCACGAGTGCATCGAATCGTTTCTTCTTGGCATCGCTGAGCCGCCTCCACCAGAGGTTGAAGAAGCCCGTCTCCACGAAGATGAACCGCCTGCTCGGGTCTTTCTCCAGTTCATCCAGCACGCTCTCGAAGATATAGCGGACGCCAACGTTTGCATCGTCATTCTTAGCTGCAAGGAAAAAATGGAGCAGCGTTAAACAAAACAGGGAGAACAGGCGATGGAAAAACAGAAAGTGAACAACGTTGCATCTGGTTTGCTACCTTACGAAAGGGTAAAGAGAAGAAGGCTTAAAAAGGAAAGCGCAAGGGATAGCGAGAGAGATCACAAAGGCGCACGCACCCGAGACATCGTTCTTTAAGCATTCACGGATAGTTGCAGAGCTCAGTTGTCTTTAGAAATAAGAAGAAGATTATGCTTAATGAAGAGAAGGGACGAGAGGTAGGTCTGGAAAATCGGTTTCTGGCCTACTACTACTCACGGGGGGTAAGAAGAAAAGGGAGAGAAAGGTAAAGCGGGAGGTGACCATGGTAGGGCACAATGTACAGTGAGTCACGGTACACACTCTGTCCTGTGCGTGGACGTGTACAACAAGCGGAAGTTTTTACAATGTAGCGCATGCTGTAATGATATATATATATATATATATATATATATATATATATATATATATATATATATATATATATATATATATATATATATATATATATATATATATATATATATATATATATATATATATATATATATATATATATATATATATATATATATATATATAGGGAGAGAGAGAGAGAGAGATAGATATTGTGAGCAGAATTCGTACACTTCATCTTATCACCTGTAAATACTCATCATCACCGCTTGGGTCTGAGCAGCGGGGCTCAGGCTGGAGGGTCAATAAAGAAGTGTGTTGCTGCCTGAACGCTGTCTCACAAGTGGTGGATTGTGCTGTCCGGTCCCTCAATCCTCTCGCTCTACCGGTGCCTCTACGACTCCCACTCCAATACACCCCTGGAGCTCCGTTCCGGTCGCCGTTTTCGCCAACAGACCTCGGCAATGTCACAAAGCGAGAGCTCCAACGCTGGCGCATCCTCGACACTTGCGCCGATGGGAACCCCTTTTTGCTTGGTAACCACCCCTCAGAAGGATCCGCCAGTGTTCGCTGGACTTCGTGGGGACGACGTTGACGACTGGTTGGAGCAGTACGACCGCGTGGGTGCACTCAACCACTGGGACGACTCTGCCAAACTCGCTCGCGTCGCCTTCTACCTGACTGGTGTAGCGAAGACTTGGTTTTTCAACCACGAGCTGGACTTCGTAGATTGGACCTCCTTTAAACACCAGCTACGACAGATTTTCGCAAACCCTTCCATCCGGTCAGACATCGTGAAAAAGAAGTTGGCGGAGCGTGTACAGCAAACCGGCTAGTCTTACGCTTCTTACATAGAAGATGTCCTCGCCCTTTGCCGCCGCGCGAACAACTGAATGAAAGAGACTGACAGGGTGCGTCACTTGCTCAAAGGCATTGGGGCTGCCGCATTCAACGCCCTTGCAGTGAAGAACCCCACTACAGTTTCAGAAGTCATCGCCACGTGTCAGCGCCTTGAGGAGCTCCATCTGCTACGTTTGCAGCCTGACACATCTCATGTTAGCGCAACCAATGACAGTGACCTACGAGCGTTGATTCGTTCCATCATACGCGAGGAACTTCAAGCACAAGCTACCTCTAGCCCTTTTGAGCTCCGTACGACGTCTCCTGGCAGCAGCCTCCGCAACATTGTCAGGGAAGAGCTGGTTGCCATGACATGTGCGGAAACTCCCAGGCGTGACCCTGTGCCGACACCAACTTACGCTCAGGTTGCGGCCCTCGCATCTACTCAACAGCAACCACCGTACGCGCCCACAGTGCACGGGTCGGTGAACGTTTTGCAACCACGAACGTCGCTTCCGCATCCGAACGCCTGGCGCCCACCTCGCCCAGTTTGCTACTATTGTGGAATCCGTGGCCATATTTCCAGGTTTTGCGGACGCCGTCAACAGGACGAGAGACGAGGTTACGACTACTACGAAAGAGACGAGTTTCGTGCTGCGGTTCCACAACACGGTCACTCCTACCAACGCTACGAACGTCGCTCACCATCTCCGCAGAGCCTCGACGAAGCCTGTGGTTCCCGTTTCCCGCGTCGCCGCTCTCCGTCACCGATGCGCCGCTCCACTTCTCCCCTTCGACCAGCTACTTCGACGCCGGGCCATCGCTCGGAAAACTAAATAGTGCAGCTTCGGGAGGGAAAGCTGCATCTTTCGGACTAAGTGAAACTCCTCCGCAGCGGCCCTCAAATGTACTGTTAGTTTGTGTTGAAGGTGTATGGACCCAAGCATTGGTAGACACGGGTGCAGCGCTTTGCGTCATTAGTATTGAACTGTGCGCTCGCTTACGAAAAGTAAAAACGCCGTATACTGGACCTCCCCTTCGGTGTGCAAATGCAGTTCTTGTTCAGCCCGTTGGTGTGTGCACAGCGCGAGTTTTCATCGACGGCATACTTCATCACATTCAGGCTCTCGTTCTGTCGTCATGTTGGTACATAGCATTTAAGGTGAAAACTTCAGCGCAAGGCAGGACGGACCACAAAACGGACCACAAATAATAGATGAGACAAGCACTGGCGTGGTCTTGTTATTCTTTGTGGTCCGTCCTGGTTTGCGCTGAAGCTTTCACCTTACATGCTGTGTACCAACTAGGCCCAACACAAGTTTTATTGGCGTACTAGAAGGACGAGGGGATGGCGCCTCCCCCTCCCCTCCTTGAGTTCTGTACGCACGCCTATGGTTGACAGCACAAAAAATAGTTGAAATAAACGGAAGACACATGAAGAACAATAAACGAATCACCGTACAAAAGGTAAATATCGTGAATTGTGACAACTGCGAGAGATCTTGCAGGTAGCAGACCGCTCTGTTTTGGAGGCGGGGGGCGTTGCAAGATGCTTCCAGATCGACAAACATGTTTTTCTAGGCCAATCCATTTTCAACGATTTCCAAGAAAAATACGTCGCTGTTCCGCCGTCCCAGAAATCTGCTAGAAACACCGCTGATAAGACTTGGCTACTCTTCGTCTGCCGTCTGCTTACAGTCGTACATTGTGTCCTTTGAGAGGTCTCCGCGATTACGTGATAGCTGGATTTCTCCGGATTCGCTGTAATCTGCCACCACTTAGCCTACGGAAGGGAGCACTCTGCGAACAGAACAATGGATCCACCGCAGTCTCGCGCAGTGTCGTCGCGGATCTGCCAGAGCTGTTGCCGTCTCCTCAACTTTCGCTAACCGTTGCTACCGTACGCAGAATTGCACAGCGAGACAACGGACGGAGGATTGCTCAACAATGAAGCTAGCATTTTCGCGGTGCCAGCAAGCTATACGGGAAAAATAGTATCAAATAGAGTATCAAAAGAGCGACATGGTGAACACGTATGCTTATCAGTAATATACAGAGTATATCTGCAGAGTATATGTGGGCGCGTTTGCAGTGGATCATAACGACGACAGTTTTATTGAGATTGCATAACTCCGTGATCAGTGCGAGTCCGCTGTGGTTTTTTTTAGTGCTCGCGCATGATGTCGCAAGGTCCATGTGGAACACGCCCGGTTTTCTCCACACCCGTCTTCACAGCCTGGATCCGTGTTTACGACTTGCAATTCCATCTGGCCTACCCCGATCTGAGACGACTGCTCTCTGCCGCATGTGGCTTGGGGTGTCGTTTGCGAACGCCTTTCCTTGCCGCATCGGATGGGCAGACAGTGCTGCATGTGAACATTGCGGCATTGACGAAACCATTGCACATGTGTTATGTCAGTGCCCTCAGTACACCTCTCAGAGACAGTCCCTCGCAGCAGTGTTTGCGCGACTCGACGACCACCCGCTTTCTGAGATGTCAATCTTGAAATGCCGGGGAGATTGAGCTTCACGCCTGAAAGCGACGAAGGCGCTGTTGAAGTTCCTGCGAGCGGCCGGTCTCGTTGAACGCTTGTGACACTCCTGTGTTTGCGTGTGTGTTTCTGCTTCCCTCCCTCCCTCTCTCATTCCTCTCTTCCTTACTTTTCTGTCTCCCCTTGCCCCTTCCCCAGTGCAGGGTAGCCAACCAGATATTTGTTTTCCGGTTAACCTCCCTGCCTTTCCGCCTCCCATCTCTCTCTCTCTCTCTCTCTCTCTCTCTCTATATATATATATATATATATATATATATATATATATATATATATATATATATATAATTTACAAGCTTTTTTAACATGGTGAGTTTGAAGTGCATGCTACAGAATGTTCAGTTTTTAGTTGTCTGAAATAGGTTCCCATTTGTGTTTCTATGTGTCGAGAGGAGTAGATTTCACCGGCGCTTTCATTCTAACAAACAAGTTATTATGTATTCCGCCCGTTATGAAAACATGCGTTGCACCGCATCAAAAATAGACTGAATATTTTAAGTGCCTGATTCCTCGATTTTATCGCTTATCTGGCAGGCGCCATGTTACTAAGTGTTTGTTGTGATGTGTCAACGAAATGAACTTTCAGTTATCAGTTCGGCGCTCGCGTGTTGCCTATTCTTTCCTTCTCGTCTGTGTTGCACTGACCACATACGCAAAAAATAATGCTTACCGACACACCAAATTTACTGAGTTCAGGGTTTTATGTCTATCAAACGAATTTATTCCTGCCAATCGTGCACTCAAGCAGACAGAAAACATCAGATTAGTGATCCCTCTCATTATGAAAGAAAGGGTGATACAATACTCCAGTTGTTGTATTCGTGTTCAGTTTTGCACATCATGCATGTTCGTTTATTTCAGCGCACTGAAGTGAAAGTGTGTAACGTGTTAAACCGTGTACTAGGAATACAGCTCGGAGAGAAATGTAAACGTCTTACTTACACGAGAATGTGCACTAGCTCACATTTCTGCCTAAGCTGCATACACAATACACAATATAAGTCCCTTCATAGATAACTGAACGTGACTGCTCATCACAAACGCTTGTAATCATATATATGGTACACTACTGCCCAAGTACATAGACACATGTTTAAAGCACTGCAGGAAAAAGGCAATGAAGGTTCTAGAATGTTGTTGCTAGAGTTTCCAACTCGATCTCCAGCAAGCCCACCTTCTAAGTACAGTATAATTCGTCTCTTTACGACGCTTCTCCTGATATAACCGTATACACTATTTGCTGTCATATAGTTGGTACAAGATTAGCAGATAAAAAGCTGTAGCACGAACCACTTGCTTCAGCGCATAACAATGGTCTCTATATGCTCAACTCCATAGCAACATACCGCAAAATCTAATGACACATAAACCGTGGTGAAGCAGGTGTTTCTGGGGGTTTTAGCCCTTGCTATTTCAGCCCTCGCTGGCAAATATCTATTTCTAGCTCTGGCCTCCATCGATGTGCGACCATCGCAGTCGGGATTGAATCCGCGTCTTTTGGGTCAGCAGCCGAGCACCGTAATCACTGTATCAACGCTGCAGCTCGAAAACCCGATATCGTAGGATCCAGCAGTTCAGAAATGTAAACTCACACACACACATATCCCCCCCCCCCACACAAATACACACTTGCACAAACTCACAACACTACCACCAGTCTCCCCGACAACATTTTGAATGTTGCTCTCGAAAGGGTAATAAGACATGCACATCTTGACAAAAAACAGCACAACACAAGTGAAGCTGAAGGTGCACTCACTTCCATAGAAGTACTGGTCGACTGTCTTAAGCCATCCCAGGTCCATGTGTGTGTGGGCCAGCAAGTGGACATTTAACATGCCGGGTCTCGTTTTCGGACAACTCTGCGAACAGAAATGCGCTCGCGTAAGCTTTTCAAGGTGCAAACCATAGAATACGTATCTTCTTCCGTAAGGTTAGAAGAAAAAACGTAGTTCGGCTCAAAGTGACCTAATTGCTCATGACAACACACAATTCTACGACGAACCATTTGATATTTATGTGCACACATACTGCCGCTCTAAAAGCGCCTGTGAACGGCTCAGCTCTTGGAGGAATTTGGCGAGAAACAGTGAGCATTGCGTAAAATTCCCACAAATATCTGCCTACAGGTGCATAATGTCTTCTTAACAATTCAATTGTTCGACAATTGATGCCTCCAACTTACAAGGAGCATATAGTACTTCACAAGGCCGAAAATGTCATAATGTAAGGAGGGATCCGGCAATCATCGTCGACGGTATGAGCACAAAATTTTATTGACAGATTTCACCCAGCGACGCACCAGGCAGCACGTTTTCGCCGATGGTTACAATTCCTAAATGTACAATAAACAAAAACACTGAAACAGTTTGGACTGATCGATTGCTTTTTGAGAACACTATTCTTTAATTTCCCTATGATAGTTTTATTATTTGAAAGAAGAATTAAAGGTCAAGCTTTTATTATTGTATTGTGGGCCGAAATCTCGGGACCTGAAGTGCGGCGTGACACCAAGTATTTCAAGGCCTTCTTCCCTGTTCTCAACAATTTTTTTTTCTGAAATTTGGATTGTTAAGTATTTTCGCTCCCTTAGATCCCACTGTAATTAGTTAATTTTTACCGATAAGGAATAACGTGAACCTAGGTAGAAGCCGTCAAGGCTTCTGCCTAGGTTTTTGTTCTTCATGATTGAACGGCCGAAGAAGGGGAGAACTATAGATACGCAGCGCTGTGGTTTGTCTGTGTGTTGCTGCGCTGCCGTTGAATCACGACGGCGCAACAAGTTGGTGCTGGGAGTTTGAATGAGACATTTCTACATCATTTCCTTTTGCGCGCATTCTGAATCACCAAGCCCCTCGTCGCGGCAAAGGTGGCGCTTCTGGTATTGCGAGTGGATAGTTTACTAATACGAAAGAGATATTTCGCATTAGTAAAATGAAAGAGTGTCGCTTTATAGCATACGACGCTAGCGCACTGCTGGCAGCTGGCCGACCCTCTAGATGTCGACAACGCCACCAACCGCAGACTCCTTTCATAGTGAACATGACTTTTGGGCGCTAAACAACAGCCGCAGTGATAAGTAAACAGATACACATGGCTTTCTGTGTGTTTGTGCGTTTCTCGCTGCGTTTGCTGTTTTATTTCCTGAAAGTCACGTTCACTAAATCACACCAACTTGCCCAAGAATAAGTGTTATTATGCCTTTCGAAGTCGCTGCGAAAAAAGGATTGCGTAATTCCGTTCAAAGGCTTCGCTGTAAAGAAACGTTCATGCACGAAGGCATATTGGAAGCCAACCGTAAGACATCTCGACAGCCAATTGAAATGTCGGTCATAGTTGAAATATCGGTCATAAGGTCAATAGCAAGCAGCACTTGAGAGCGAAAATTTTTCTTCGTAACGTTCCTCTAGCCACCAGCTACAGCGTGCCGTAAGGCTTTTTCCTAAACTTGCTCCAAGGATGTAACGTGACATACAGAGAGGGAAAAAGAGGGGGGGGGACTACAGCAAAGGCCGGGAGGTCAAAGGCACTGTCTCATTTGCTACCACACAGGAAGAGAGGGCACTAATAGGGTAAAAGAGAAGGATATGAAGCATGAGGGCAGATAAATCTTAATGCATATGTGTACTGCCGAGAGGGGGAGCATGGGAAGGAGGTACCATACCACTCTAAATGTATGTATCTGTTTGTGCACGTGTGTGCGTGTACACGCAATGGCTGAAAAATGCAGGGTGTGAGGTGTTTCAACCTTCCCATCACCTGCGCATAAGTTACACACCAAGTGATTTGTAAGTACTTTACTAACCGGGCTAAGTAAAGATCAATTGCATGCGATCACAATTATATTGCTTTCGCATAACAGTTTCTCATCCAGTCGTTCGCACACTCCCTTTTAAATTTTTTCTTTATGGGGTTGAAGGTTAACGATGTAGTGGTTGCCACTTTTGCCACTTCTGCCCGCTATTGGCAAGGAAGAGACCGCAAACACTGAGATAATGGGAAATTATGAACTCATCTTGCCTAAAGTTTCTTTAGGCAAGATGGTTGAAGTGTTTTCCACCACATGATCGCTTTGATGAAGGCAGTACCGTCTTGAACGATACTTTGGACGTGGAGCGCTTCGACATGATTTTCAAAATGTTCTTTTTTTTTTTTGCCTTTTTAGGAACGCTCACTGCCAGCAGATAACTATGGCATGCAATTTAAGCCGGTGGTGGAATTCGGGTTTATCAAGAAATATAGCATGACTGACTGCACGAGAATTAGAGATTATGTACTTTGTAGTTAAGTTTAATAACTTTAAAATACACTATAATTTATTCTAAGACTTCAACTTCTTTTAAGTTTGGTCTCCGGAGCCTTGTCATCGAGTATTGGAAATTTCACCCATTTACAGATCGTAATAATGCGTGTCGCAAACGGGATAATACTTAAAATAATAAAACTCACGGGGCCCGTTATGCATTCTCCTAAAACGACTGGAAGGCAGAAGCCACCTTCATTTTCTTCACAGTCGATTCACTGATTCTATCGCTCCGACGTATTTCTGCACATAAAGTGGTTTTCAACTGCCGCCAGAATCGGAAGTACTGCAAAGCTTTCTGCGCTTCAACCGGTTTGCACTGCTTCCGCGACCACGCTTGCCCAAGTGTCAATGTCATGCGGTGGATGTCATCGTGTTAAATCATGATGACGTCACGAATTTTGGCAATCTGTGACGCCATGATGACGTCATGCGGTGACGTCATCAAGTGATGATTTTTTGCAACACTCGCGCTGACGCCGCCGACGGTCAATTTTCGTGTTTGATGAGGCATCTGAGGCTTTCGCCTTAATAATCATCAGCATCATCATCATGGGTGTTGTCTACTCTGTTTACAGTATTTCTACAACAGTTTGGTTATAGACATGCGGAAAAAAAATGTGTGTACTCACTTCGTATCCACATTTCTCACGCCCTTGTCTCACGGAAGGCGCCGAAGACACGAAGGCTACCAGGAAGGTCACTGCCAGCGTGGTGGCTTGCAACACAATCTTCATGGTGGACCCTTTTTTCTTCTCGGCGTCAAAGGGAGCGAGCACACATCAGGAACTTGAACGTCTTCCCGCGCTTACTGTGGCCACCAGGGAGTAAATCCGGGGACCTGCAGAGGTCCTGGTCGAAGAACGAGGAAGAAAGAGACAGATTCAAGAAGCAGGAGATCCTGCAACGCACCACGTGTTGTCAAGCAGCGCGCGTAATCAGGGATAGCAGCAACTAAGCAGCAGCGGGTGAACGTCAGCTTCCCGCCCACTGACTAGCGCGAGACCACGAGCGTGAGATCACGTTACTAGCTCGCTATCTAATCCCGGACGATAAGAAATGGGCGTCTGGGCAGCTACACGTGCTGTGGTGTAGAGAGGGATGAGAGACCGCGAGTGAGGGGAGAAAGGAGGCTGTGATTTCGTCGATGCCTTTCGCTCGCCGATATGCCGCTGTTATCGGACACCGTTCGCGGCAGGCCGGCTGATACCTACGGAGTGCCACACGGACCACTTCCGAAGCGTGGAAAGTGCGAATAGGAGTTATGTTCCGAAAGCCATCGCTACAATAACACCCCCTCGGCCACCAATCTTCTTTTAAGCAACCGGGCGAAAATAAAACGGACCGTCAGAGATGTCGCCAGTGGGGATGAAATAAGCGCCGGCGACGATCAGCTGACGTCGAGGAGGGGAAGGGGATGTTTGGTGGGCATTCACCGCAATGCCGGACACCTCTCCATTGTGTTTCTGTACGGTAAGTCGAGGGTGAAAGCGCGCACTCCACTCGAGGTACAAATACGTGACGTCAATCGAGGCTGCCTTCGCGGACAGGCAGGGGAAGGCCAGTCATTGTGAGCGCGTACGGGCGTTACTGTGCATTGGAGAGGTGATAGGAACACTACCGTATACCACAGGCAGGAGAAAGGGCGGGGGGGGGGGGGGGGGGGGTTCTGTGGTGGAGTAATGCTTGTCTATTTTTGTCTATTTTAACTATATTCTCTTCCTTATTGGCTTTGCAGAGTAAGCAAGCCAGTAAAGGGAGACGGCGTCCGACTGACATAAAGGGGTGACTAAATTTATGAGAAAACTGGCAGTCGCTCCTTTATAGAGCTCTAAGCGCACGGAACTTTGCCTCGTCGAATTTGGGAGCACTGAATTTTATGTTCGCTATATTACACAAAGCGTAACAAAAGCTTTCAACGCATATGCTCGCTCGATGTAACTCATAGCCATTTATGTACACCTTTCACGACGGCGTGCATGTAACTTACAGACGAAATATCGGCCACTCTGAGAGCAGGGACCGAACGTGCGACCTTCGAATAACACGTCCGAGAGCATCGGACGCGTTATTCGATAGTCGCAGGCTCGTTTCCTACCAGCGGCAAGTGATCGCTTTGTTCACTTTACTTTCTTGAGATTTACATCGCAATTACTAGAAATAGCATCCCCTGTACTTCCTTGGCTTTCTTGTCTGTTAGTTCTAATTAATGTTGTCTAACAAAGAAAAACGAGCCCTTAAAATTCCCGTTCCGTTTATTTGTTCTATCCTTCAATTTATACAGCATCCTTCAAATTTTTTTAAATTCGTTTTTCGTGCTTTTATCTTACTTTATTTCTTAAAAGCACGTGTTTCAACACTGCCTGCATGGTTTGTCGTTGATGGCGACATGCGCCGCCATCAACGACATACCACGCAGACTTTGGCCGACGTCACGCGCGTGTGACTTCTAGATGAGCAGAGAGTGCAGGAACAATTCCAGGAGATCCAATGCATTGTGGGAACTCATTTCATGCTAAACAGTCAGCGAACAACTGCGCATGCCGCATTTCTTGGCTTCGAGCCAAGTCTTACGAGGTAGATTCACTGTTTTGTGTAAGTTCACTAGTTGCATGCATACAGTGGCCTTACCAGGAAGGTCGCCGTCGCTGGTGTGTGAAGGGTAGCTGGTGGTCCGACGTAGCGTCGGTACTCACATTAGAGCAAAGACGTCACTTTCCACCAAAACAGCGCGTAAGATCAGCGTTCGTTGACCTATTCCTGCGCGAACGAGCAGCGCTAGGCTACAGCTTGTTGAGTCACTGGAATATATATGCAATGTTAATTTAATTATTATGAAGTGGATAGCCGACACTGGAACTGCAACTTATACGTCAGCCATGCACGACCACCAAAACTGATGTTAGGCAACCGCTGGTGTAGTACATTTGTTCACCATATATGCCGCCTGGACGCTGGCTCAGAGCCGTTGCCGCCAATTTGTCAGTGTTTGCCTGCTAAATCAGAATCGCCAACTATAATAAATAATATGTCTGCCATGTATTTAACACCGGCAAAATGTCTTATGTAGTTTCGAATGTCTATACTCACCGCCATAGGTCGGCAAAACGTGTGGAGCTCACTCAGACTCACTCATGAAATATATTTTGCGCTTAGGGCTCACTCGGACTCAGACTCACCAAAATGTTTCTGAGCCAGACTCACACGAACTCAAACTCACGAAAACTTTCCGCAACCGGACTCACTCGGACTCAAACTCACCTAAACATTAGTCATCCAGACTCACTCACACTCAGACTCACGGCTCGATCTGAGTCTGAGTGAGTCCGAGTGAGTCGACTCATGAGCCCGTTAGCATGGAATAATATTTTTCGACCATGGTGTCAATGCTCTTATCACCAACATCTCACGTAATCGGCGCTCTTCTTGGCGCCTTTTGATATAGTACATTTGAATGCGAGTTATGAGTGCTCTTAAACCAATAAGGTCATTTTTCTTGAAAGAGATGACAACATAAGATATATGTATCAAGAACTTCCTTGGAAGAGTTGGCAGGCGGGGGGGGGGGGGGGGGGGGGAGGGGGGGAGGGGGGGTGAGGTCGAGGCACTCCCCTACGTAATTCACGCCTCTGATCAATAAATATTGAAATGGTGTATGGACGATACTGCTTGGGATTACGTGTGAGTAGACGTGAGTATAAACGTGAATGCAGGAAAGGCTGATATCAATGTTGAAGATGAGTAGATGTGACCATAAGTCGGCAAAAAAAGTGGAACTCACTCAGACTCACTGAAGAAATATATCTTGCGCTTTGGACTCACTCGGACTCAGACTCACCAAAAATTTCCTGAGCCGAACTCACTCGGACACAAATTCACCAAAATATTACTCACCCGTACTCACTCAGACTCAGACTCACGGCTCAGTATGAGTCTGAGTGAGTCCGAGTGAGTCGACTCATGAATGAGTTCGCCAACCTATGCTCACCGCTCGTGGGTTTATACAAGCTCTAAACCACGTGTGGGTAATGCCCGCATACCACGGATCATGGTATGCGGGTATGGGCCACACGATAACTGGAAGCAAGACATCACGACGCTCGCGAGAGACATGGCACGATATTCAAGTCATGACCTGTTAATATTGTTCATCATGCACTCATGTCCTCCTCTGCCAATTTTGGTATGCTCACGCCAAATACCTTGGCGTGAGCCTCACTACTAACCTTTCTTGATCTTTGCACATTAAAGGACATTGTTGTGCCTGAAATTCACAATACTCTACTGTTATTCATAAGTTCGTGACGCAAATTATTAAGTAAGGGAAGAGGAGTAGCCGGAGCCATGTATAGGCACCAACCTCTCCTTAAACACATTTAATAAAAAAAAAACATTTGCGCTACTGCATCGAAAACACTTGGCTTTTTGAGGCGCAACTTGCAAAATTCAACTACTGACGTTCGTAAGCTATAGCTTACCTGACGTCTGTACGCCCTCAATTAAAATTTGCTTGTGCTATATGGTCACCGTACCAAGAATATTTAATAACCACGCTTGAACGCATACAGAATAGAGCTGCCCGGTATATCACTCGGAATTTTGATCGGTGCGCCAGCATAACACAGATTAAGCGCAATATTTCTTTACAGCACCTAGATATCCGTCGCAACACTGCTTTGCTTTGTCTGCTTCACAAGTATGTCCATTCCGATAAGCCTTACGTATTACCCCTCGAAACGCCCACACGCACATCCTCAAGATTACATAATCATCTTAGTTTCAAGCGCATTTTTGGTAAAACTTCTGCTTTCAATTTATCAGCTGTACCTCGTGCCATATCTCACTGGAATGATCTTCCTGATGAAATTGTTTCGATAAGCGATCATAAGATATTTCGTGATCGTCTGTACGCACTTTTTACTTAATCTGCCTTGATTTATTTTGTTGTTCCGCTTGTTCACCGTGTTCTTTTTCACTGTACAGTTGCTTTAAATGTATTTTCGAGTGGTTTCTGTTGTATTTCACCTGTTATTGCATCAATTCCGCCCTTACTCAATGCCCGACAGGGCCTGTAAGGTTTCTTCTAAATAAAATAAAACGAAGGAGACCACCCCGAGAGCGCTCAGATGTAGGCAGCCAGACAGATACACAGTGAGATAGAAGAGGCCGTTGGTTCGTCAAGAAATGCTTCACATTTGATGATCATGAATAAACGTTTATTTTCGAAACAGTACACTGGGGAAAGTACCAGTTCTACTATAAATTTTGTAGACGGCTTTGCAAGTATTCCCGTCCATGACTCTGTACAATGCGGATTGGGGAGCCGAGTGCGCTAATCAGTGAGCGATAGCTCAGTGGTTAGCAGATATACGGAGCACATTTACTAACCATATGACCAAACATTGCAGTGATTGCCTAACAGGAGATGATCACAGGGAACCCTGTGACCCTATGCATACAGATCACAATATCACAGGAAAACACTGTGATGCCCTAAGAAGAGAGATACCGGAGGCACATATGATTGCAAGATTGGAGAACGGGTGTATTAGCGCGCCCTCATTATAGCATTGCCACAATAAAAAGAAAAAAAGAGAAAGAAACGAGATACCTCAGTTGTGAAATATGAAGGGTGCCAAGTTTTACGCCGGCACTAATGGGCTATCCACGCCTCTTGTGCGTTCTTTTTTCTGGTCTCAAATGACTATAAAGGCTCGCTGGTTTCAATAAATGAAGCCTGTCTTAAGAACTGGGGAGGGGCAAAGCACGCAGGGAAGGGTGTTCGAGCTCCACTAAAGTGAAACGTGGGGAGTGACGAAGCATGCAGTGTTTTGAGAGAGATTTCTTTGATGAGGTGCTAGTGATGCCAAACCTGAACCGGGCATTTTGCATTTAGGGAAGGGTGTTCCTGCTCCACTAACGTCGTCGGAAAACTGCGTCAGATAACAGCTTACCCTAAGGTGTTTCTTCTTCTAGTTGTTATTTTCTTATTTTTTTTCTTCTTCCCTACATGCCCGGTGTCAGTTCCCTACGGCATGTAGGGAGGGGTGTTTCTGCTCCACTAACGTCGTCGGCTATTTGTTGGGCTAACTATTGCCTTCTTCATTTTTAGTGGACTGGTGCCGAGTAGTGGTATTTACCCATTGTGGCGCATACCCATATTTTTTTAAAGGCCTCCATGGCCAACCTAAACGAGATAGCCCACGCCCGAGCAAGCGAACTTACTCACCGTGCTGGGCAGCCTGGCCGATCTTCAAACTCCAACCTAGCGGTCTTTAGGGACGTTCTCCTAACTTTCAACGAGGTGACTAAACATTAGCAGCTGGGCAGAAGGGTCTTCCTCCTTCCTCATGTGAAACTCTCTAGAGCACAGGCATCTACCCACCGCATGCTTCAAACCAGGTCATACCCAAACCTTCATTCCCACAGCCAGTTCATTGAAGGCATTGATCCAACATGCCCAGATTGTGGCTCCGCATCTACGTTAGACCACATGCTCTGGCAGTGTCCCTGATTACAGAGTTCTCAACGCACGACCGAAGAGGAATGGAGCTCTGCGCTACGGAGCTCAGAACTTTTACATCAGCTCAGGGCCGTCCAGAGGGCCCACGACGCGGCGATGAGGCTCGGCCTACCAGTCCCGACGTGGGAGCGGCCCGCTGCTCTACCGCCTTGAGCGGTAGTGTTCCTCAGGACCTCAATAAAGCTATGTGTCTGTCTGTCTGATGGACCGTGAATACATGACACACCGTGACCACAGGAGACGCCGACAAGCCTAGCCCCTAAGATGCTTCGCACCTAAAACATCAATTGTCAGCATCGCTGTGGGTGTTTCGTGCGTCTTTTCCTCTGTGATGTCGTACGCGGTGTAAAGGCACGTTCACACCGAACGCGGAGCACGTAAGCGGGTGAACGGAATTTCAAAGCGGAAAGGCATCGAGGGTTGCGTGACTGTTCATCGAGGGCGCGCGGCCTGGTGTTCGCTCCGCCGCGGGGTGAAGCAATCCACCAATCCACGGTGGACGTGTTGCCATCTTGCGGCACTACATGATACCGCGCGCGGGTGTCTCGGACCTTGATTGGCTGCAGCCAAAGCGGCCAGCTTTTCGGCGCGGAGAAAATCGGTCCGGGCGCGATCCGGGCAAGCGGCCGCGGTTTTTCCCCTTTTGCGGATAATCGCGTCCGCTTTCCGGAATTGTGCTAGGTGTAAATGTGCCTTAAATATGGAAACTATCCCGTGCTACTCGCCTGGCGCTACTTTGTTCGCCTTTTCGTTAAGGTGGACTTCACGAGGGCATACTTTCCTCTTGCAATGACCCGCAGCTTGACAAAACAAAACAAAAAATGCCAAAAGCACACACGGAATAGTAACTGCACACGTACCGATGCATATTATAATGTAAATAAGATTTATCTAAAAATCTGGCATAGAAAGCTGGCATAGCTGCTAAACATCAGCCGCTGAATCAGGTTACTCGTTGCTTGTTGAAATAAAACAGCATCTGTCATATAAGCACATGGGGATGGTACATTGTTCCAGTCTTTAGCGTTCTTCATATATGGTGTCGTATACTACGGCTACAACGTGTTTCCTGGCACAGGAGAACCACTGGTCGGTCAACAGTTGGCTAGTGTTGCGTAAATAAACCAGAATGTCCGTGCGTGCATGCGGTAATGATTATAATGAATCACATGCAGGATATGAATGGCGTGGAATGTCAGGAATAAAATGATATGTGTGGCATGACGTAAATGCCCACTGTTTTTCCTATAGTGAAGGATTTATGCCAGTATCGTCGTTACGGCACGAGCAAACCCCCCAATTGCTCTTATACCAGAGTACTCATTCAGGGACGTACATACCATTACCAGACAGACAGGGCTCACTCGAGTCAACGTGTCGATGCACTGAGGCTCCGTCGAGCTTACCTTGATTCACAAGACCACAGTCACGTAGACACAAGATCAACTCAGCTCAAAATGTCGTTTGCATTGGATGAGCTATACGGAGTGGCAGTGACGTGAAGATGCAGTGTACCTTTTTATTTTCACGTTTCTCGGACGAAGAGCGATGTGCTGTCAGCCAGACCACCACCATTGTGCGCACCGTGGCACGTCAGTGCTTCCGATTCGCAGCGCAGGGGGATATTAAATGTCAGATGACACGTGATTGCGGTAGGGATTCTCCGAAAATTGATATCAGGAACACAAGTGTCGTTACACGTGTCGTCTTATTTCACAAAAAGTCAGGAAGTGGCCGCTGCATGATGTGAACATGATGTTCAGGAGTCACCAATAACAACAGGCCGCGTAACACATGTTAACTTCATGGCGCGCAAAAAGACCAAGGACTGAAAGAGACGACGCAGAAACAGCGCTAACTTCCAACGTTTCACGATTTATACAATATGCGCAAGCATCTGCTCTGTCACGTAACATAGTGATATTTGCAGCACATGACTCTCTGCTGAAGGGTACGAAAAAGAAAAGGCCTTTTCCCGTCTTCGCTTTTGCTCTCTGCCCTTGACTGTAGTGAGAACACTTGCCATGACTTTTTTTTTTAAAATTACACATAAACAGTAAGGAACTGAAAACTTTTATCGATTACGTTGTCGCTACATGTTTGTCCCCGGGCACGAACACAGGCGGCTAAGGTAACTTTACGCACTTCCTTCTTCGTTACTTTGCCTGGGCAATTAAGCACAGCGATTAGAAATGATCGTAGCTTCTTTAGTAATATCTGGGGGGAACAAGTACAGAGAGAGAGAGACAGAACCAAACAGAAAGAAAGAGCAAGAGAGAATTTCTTAGCGATTTTTTTTTTTTTTTTTTTTTTTTTTTTTTTTTTTTTTTTTTTTTTTTGCGTACCCACGATCCGAATGGGAGCGGCCTAGCCACTCGTCTATCCAGGCACGCTGGCAAAGCAGAGGATAGCCTTGTACACTGTATACTACAACAAGGTGGTGATGAATGAAAATGAGGGTGAGGAGGAGAGATGTGAGAGTTACGAGGAAGGAAAGGAGGATGGGAGAATGAGAACACATGTGCGCGCACACACACACAGATATATATCAAGAAATAGAAACAGAGAAATGGATAGAAGCGGAAGATAGAGTGAAAAACATAGAAGGCGAGAGACCGACTACAGAAAGAGAGAAAAATAGAGAAGAAATACATAGAAATAATTTTAAAAGAGACAAATAAGGGAAGAAAGAAAGGAAAATGCAGAAAGACAGATAAAGAGTTAGAAAGTGATAGAGAAACCGAGAAAGAGATCAAAGGGTATGTGCCACAGCAATTTGTGCGGCCTGTCAGAAAACTATCATCATAATGCATGCGTGAAGCAGACACGCGCCGCCTTGACCAAGCATTCTGCCTCTGTAGAATCACTTATTCCCTCCCTTATCTGCACCTTTCATCTCGAGAGAGAGATCAGGTAGATCGCCTCATCCGCGCGGCATATAAAACTGCTATGCACCTTCCTAAGAGTACCGCTACGAGCAAACTTCTCCAGTTGGGTGTGCATAACACGATTGATGAACTCGTCGAAGCACACCTCATTAGCCATTATACCCGCCTTTCCCAGTCTGAAACAGGAAGGCTGCTCCTTCAGCGCCTCAAAATTAACCTCATAGGATGCACCACCAACCACGAATGCACCGCCCGAATGTATTAGCGACAGTCTGTACATCCCACCATTACCCAAAAATACCCATCCCACC
Source organism: Rhipicephalus appendiculatus (assembly GCA_030522465.1). Classification (NCBI taxonomy): domain Eukaryota; kingdom Metazoa; phylum Arthropoda; class Arachnida; order Ixodida; family Ixodidae; genus Rhipicephalus; species Rhipicephalus appendiculatus. The sequence continues at coordinate 42,798 of JALIZH010014119.1, read as the reverse complement.
CATAATCACGATCGGAGAATAGCCAGAGCTAGGTCGCTTCATAAGCGCTACGCATCTTCGCCCGCAGTCGCTTATGTCGATGACGCAGAATATTCCCATCGTCCGGTCTTTGCAGTGGCAGTATCAGATAATGCCCACAAACTACATTGTTGCGCCACTTTCGACAAAGTGACTCAACCAATCGAGGCGGAAGAAGCTGCAATTGCTTTGGCAATAGCTCACACTCAGGCGGAGTATATATTCTCAGACTCGAAAACGGCCATTCGTAATTTTGCTATGCGTCGAATTCATGCTCCCGCCCACCGTATCCTACAATTCCTCCCTCCTCCTGAACGAATAGTCACTATTTTATGGGTTCCCGCGCATTGTGGACATCCCGGGAATACAGCCGTCCATGAAGAAGCCCGATCACTCGTCAACCGGGCAGTGGACGGTCTGCCTTCCTTTCACAGCGCGCGGGAATGCCTACTCACCTACCATGAAAGTACATTACATTACCGCAATTCCCGGATGATCTACCCACCAGCCCATAAATCTCTGTCTCAGGCTGAGCAAATCCGTTTGGCGCCGACTCCAAACGGGCACATTGATCTCCCTTTATCAATTCTCGAATTCACCAGGGTGACGCCTTACCCCACTGTCGTCTCTGCTCGAGTCCGCGAGCCGATTTTGCACACATCTATAGACTTGAGGAAAGAACGGCAGAAACTGATACGCAAGAAGCCGATTAATGAACTAGCTCTGAGAGGGAAAGTACAGGAATTCAGAGTTTCACTTCAGAATAGGTACGCGGCTTTAACCGAGGAAACCGACCTTAGCGTTGACGCAATGAATGATAATCTGACTAGTATCATTAAGGAGTGTGCAGTGGAAGTCGGGGGGTACAGTCGTTAGACAGGACACTGGTAAGCTATCCCAAGAGACGAAAAACCTCATTAAGAAACGTCAAACCATGAAAGCCTCAAATGCAACAGACAAAATAGAGCTGGTGGAGCTTTCCAAGTTAATCAATAGGCGTAAAGTAGCCGACATAAGAAAGTATAATATGGAGAGAATTGAGCATGCTCTAACGAACGGAAGAAGCCTCAAAGCTACGAAGACAAAACTGTGCATAGGCAAAAAATCAGATGTATGCATTAAGGGACAAGGAAGGCAAGGTCACAACCAATATGGATAGAATAGTTGAGGTAGCGGAAGAGTTCTACAGAGATCTGTACAGCAGCCGAGACAGTCAGGATGATAATGTAAGAAGCAATAATAGCCCAGAGGAATCTGACATCCCACCAGTATTGACAGAAGTAAAGAAAGCCCTAAAGGGAATGCAAAGAGGCAAAGCGGCTGGTGAGGATCAGGTAACATCAGACCTGTTGAAAGACGGTGGAGAGATTATGTTAGAAAAACTAGCCACCCTGTATACGAAGTGTCTCTCGACAGGGAGGATACCAGATTCTTGGAAGAATGCCAACATCATCTTGATCCATAAGAAAGGGGACGTCAAGGACCTGAAAAATTACAGGCCCATCAGCTTACTGTCTGTTGTCCACAAGCTATTTACAAAAGTAATTGCTAACAGAATTAATACGACATTAGAGTCCAATCAACCAAAGGAGCAGGCAGGATTTCGTACAGGCTTCTCAACAACAGACCATATTCATACTATCAATCAGGTGATAGAGAAATGCGCGGAATACAACCAACCCCTATACATAGCCTTCATAGATTACGAGAAGGCATTTGATTCGGTGGAGACATCAGCAGTCATGCAGGCACTGCGGAATCAGGGCATCGACGAAGCCTATAAAAACATAATGGAAGAAATCTACAGCGGATCCACAGCCACGATAGTCCTCCATAAAGAAAGCGACAGAATCCCAATAAAGAAGGGCGTACGACAGGGAAACACGATCTCTCCAATGCTATTCACCGCGTGTTTACAGGAGGTTTTCATGGCCCTAGATTGGGAAGAGTTAGGGATAAGAGTTAATGGAGAGTATCTCAGTAACCTGCGATTCGCTGATGACATTGTATTGATGAGTAACGCGGGAGACGAATTACAGCTTATGATTACTGAACTGGATACGGAAAGTAGAAGACTAGGTCTGAAAATTAATATGCATAAAACTAAAGTAATGTGGAACATCTTGGCAGAGAACAGCGCTTTGCGATAGGTGGCGAGACACTGGAAGTTGTAAAGGAGTACGTCTACTTAGGACAGGTAGTAATCGCGGAGCCGAACCATGAGAGTGAAATAACTAGAAGAATAAGGATGGGATGGGGCTCATTCGGCAAGCATTATCAAATCATGAATGGTAGTCTACCACTATCCCTCAAGAGGAAGGTATATAACAGCTGCATCTTACCGGTACTTACCTACGGAGCAGAAACCTGGAGACTTACAAAGAGGGTTCAACTTAAACTGAGGACGACGCAGCGAGCGATGGAAAGGAAAATGATAGGTGTAACCTTAAGAGACAGGAAGAGAGCAGAGTGGGTCAGGGAATAAACGGGGGTTAAGGATATCATAGTTGAAATCAAGAAGAAGAAATGGATATGGGCCGGGCAAGTAGCACGTCGGCAGGATAACCGCTGGTCATTAAGGGTAACTGACTGGATTCCAAGAGATGGGAAACGCGTGAGGGGGGAGACAGAAAATTAGGTGGGTAGATGAGATTAAGAAGTTTGCAGGTATAACGTGGCAGCAGAAAGCACAGGACCGGGTTGATTGGCGAAACATGGGAGAGGCCTTTGCTGTTGCCCAGGTTGACCCCATTCCTTGAGTCATGGCCGAGAGCACAGAGAGGCTGCTTAGCAATGGCTAGGCAGGTGGTGTCTGTCGCCCAGGTTGACCCCATTCCTTGATCTTGCTTGCATGTGTTTGGAAGGGGCTTAGTCCGTCCCTCCTTCCCGCGTCCCACAGCGCATGCGCGTCCCCCTCCCTCTTTCTCTCCTACGCTCACCCCTTTCTCTCCTCTAGGAATCCTCTACTCTACGAAGTGTCCCACACCCCCCTACAGCGCATGCGCGTCCCCTTCCCGATCCTCTCCTACGCTCACCCCCCCCTTTCTCTCCTCTAGGAATCATCTAATCTACGGAGCGGCGCCCGCGTCCCACAGCCCATGCGCGTCCTCTCCCCCCTCTCTCCTCTAGGAATCCTCTACTCTACGGAGCGGCTCCGGCATCCCTCATCCCCACAGCGCATGCGCGTCCTTTCCCCCCTCTCTCCTTTAGGAATCCTCTACTCAACGGAGTGGCTCCCGCGTCCCACACCCCCACAGCGCATGCACGTCTCCTCCCCCCTCTCTCTCCTCTCCTACGGTCCCCCCCCCCCCCCCCCCCCCCGTCCTTTCCTCTAGGAATTCTGTACGGAGCGGCGCGCACGACAGGTGGTGTGACAGCTGCATACTCCGCTGGGGGGCGCCACGGTAGTTCCGCGGTATGAAAATGACGGAGCGCGCGCGCCTCATTCTCTCTCCTGTGCAGCGCCCGGGCCGCTGCCGCGAAATGAGAGCGGCGACGTTCCTCCCGCTCAAGCTAATTATCTCCCCGCTGCTTCGCATCCACACATGGTTCCCTTTAGCGGGGGGATGGGGAATTTTTTTATTTACCTGCCCTTAATTACTAATTGGCCACTTAATTACTCATCGCCTATAACTAGGAGTAGAATTATTTACCGCTTTAAATTGTGATCTCTTGAAAACTTTTATTGTGGCACATGTGAGTGCCAGATGGCTTGTATATTAAATGAATAATTATCATCGATGAGTAATTGATCATAGTTATCAGCGCTACTAATAATATGCCACTATTTTCCGGAATCATAGTATAACTGCATACATGAGATACAATCTTATGTCTATCTATCTATAATACCTTCTAATATCTATCTTATTCATGTCCTAGACTGGCCAGCATTCACCTCTAAATCTCAGACATGTTGAATTGATTGTTGCCATTCACTCGTACTACCCTGCATACCAGGGTTCGAATGTAATCAACATTTTTAGTCAACATTCTTACTATGAACTTTGCTTGGCTAATCTCATTTTAAAAATGTCGCCAGCTTGCACTAGTGGAGCAAGGCTAGAGCCAAAGGCAGAGCTTGGGACCATCTAGCTTCCAGGCGAAACAGTGTCACTAGGAGGTAGCATTCCACCGGCGAAGAACCACGTGACCAGGCGCAGCGCATGCGTAATGCACTTGCACACTGTTTTCAGCCTAATTCTCACTTAATTAGACTCGGCCTAATTAGTAGCAGATTACTTGGGCAAGGCTAAGTCAGGAGCTGTTTAATTATGTTTGGCCTAATTAACGTAAACTTAATCAGATTATTTAAATTAGGGTATGTTTAATTACAATTAGTTTAAATAGGCACGCCCTCATTATGTCGGCTTAATGAGGTTTGTTTAATCCGTAGCAACTTCCTTGTAGGCTTGGCTAAGCTTATCTTGACATCACTCAGTGACGTCATAACTAGAAGCAGTTTTGACGTCATAATTAGAACCACGACCTAACGAAACGCTCGAACAGCTCCTCTATTAAAAATAAAGCTTTATTTTTATTAGAAAAGAAAGACCCTAACCACAAATTAGCAAAACATTCTAAATTTATTCGCCTCTTCCTCTGCGTTCATTCAAGATATGACAATTATATCGTCGAATAATTTATTGGTTATCTACCCGTACTCACCCTTTTCTTCTCTTTCCCTCTTCCCCTGTGCTGAGTAGCAGGCCAGAGCGCACAAGCTCAGGCCGACCTCTCGGCCATCTAATAAATTTCGCTCTCTCTCTCTACCCGTACTTGATAATTGCGGACTGTAATCGTCGTCTCTTTCACGCCTTTCCCACTTGACACCTTTAATCAATAGGTTGAAAAATATTTTTCACCACTGATCATCCCTAATTACTGATTATTGATAAGTATCACAAAGTAATAGCATTTTATTATTTACCTCCGATCACAATTTCATACACTAAAAAGCTGATATATTTCATGAATATATCCTTGTTTACTGAAAAATTTCTATTCCCAGCTTAAAATGGATTAATTGATTATTACAAATGATTATTTATATCGTCAGGGTTGGAATGTTCATTAATATTGCTGAGTAAATCCCATAGTCTAGCTTTTGATGGGGTAATTGTCACTTTTGATAATTGCCCATACTAATTAAATTGAAAAAAACTCCTAATAACTAATCAGCAACTTGCTATTCTTATATCTTTCATCCTCTTCACTTCCACTTTCATGTGTACATTGCAACTCGATCCTCCGATTATTTTATTATTTAGACTGCTCATATGAAAACTGTAAATTCAAGTATTATTAATTCCTGAGTAAAACTGCCATACTTTCATACCTTTCATTACTAATCAGCTATAACTATCACTACTGCTATTTACTTACATGCGACAATCATCTAGTATCAATTGTGTGCAATGCAATGCCCTCTATAAATATAAATTTATTATGTTCCTTCTGTACGACCGCTTTCACCCAGAAGCTCTAAATAAATTGTTAAATTAATCAGTACCTTTGATTACTTATACCCAATAGAGGGAAATTCGTATCCATGTCAATGTGTCTTGTCAATTCTTACTTCTTACTTTCAATTAGGAATAGCTGTTATTATTTTTGATCATTTACGCTAATTAACCTAAGACTTGCAATCGCTAATTAGCAACTTAAAATCTCCACAGTATTCGTACCCGGCCTATCTTGAGTAGCTCTAAGAAAAACAACTTCATATATAAAAAAATAACAATGTTTCAAGCGTTTTGGGGTAACCCAGAGCACTATGAAGCGCGTGTGCCCAAGGTGGTATCACTGCAATGCAGATTTTTACACAAGTACCCGCCGAACCTTAGAAACATTGCCGATATCAGACAAACTTCACAGGTACGAAGACTGAGTCATCGAGATTATGTCACTTCAGCGGTTTAACCAGGTCGATGCGCATTGCTCTTACATAAATTTCTAAATTCTCTCCCATGGAGTTTCACATAGCACATAAAAGTTGGTGTGGAAACCCAGAAGTTTTATAGGGATAAAGCGAAATTCCTCTCATTGTGGGATAATGACGCGGAGATTATATAGACGGAGTGATTTAAGCGCTTATCGAAGCGTTGCGCTGCAATAAACGTTTAAAACTCGTTTCGCATTGACTGACGCTGCCACTCAGCAGCCAACCACAACTGATGGCGCTAGTTGTCGATGTCCGTAATTCCTGGACACATCTATCTATCTATCTATCTATCTATCTATCTATCTATCTATCTATCTATCTATCTATCTATCTATCTATCTATCTATCTATCTATCTATCTATTTGGCCGCCTTGTCTGGGTGGTCTCTGGGTCGCATGCCTCCTTAATTTATATATATCCAAAATTGGCGCAGGAGAATATAAATGCATGAAGACCATGATTAACCATGTTTGCACAGCGCAATAAAGACGAGGACGTAGGGAGGACACAATATAAGCGCCCGTGTTGTGTCCTTCCTACGTCCTCGTCTTTCTTGCGCTGTGCAAACATGTTGAATCCAAATCCCCAACTAGCCCAAGCTTCCGTTTTATCATGATTAACCAGACATGACATGAATATCGTGACATGCCTGTTACGTACGTCATAATTCCCGTACTTCGTTATCGTTGCGTATTTGTTATGGCCACACACAACTACCCCCCCCCCCCCCCGCCACACTCACTCAGGGCGACGATGGCACAGGCACTGGTCAAGGTGCGCCGTGCCAGGAGTGTCTGAGAACCGTTGGGAGGAAGCTGATGCTGGGGCAGTGCACACGACTCGTTCGACATCCACCTTAGCGGCGGGCACGTGACTTTATTCGATTATAGTACGGACGCGCACACTCGTAGTGCGCGGCGCAGTGTTGTTGCGCGTGTCGCCTGCTTAGCGTTTGCTCGGCGGAGATTTGATCGAAGAGGGCTTCTTGCTCTTGTCCAGCCCACCGGCACTGGACGGCGAGGTGACGTGGGAAGGGGCGGCCGTCACAGTCGTCGTCCCTGTGCTCACGCTGCCCTTCCTAGGAGCGGTGGCACTCGCCGGACACTCGTCGAACACCTTCACTGTCACGGCCAGCAAGAACTGCAGCAACGAGTCGAAGGAAACAAAGAAAAAAAATGTTTTGCGGAATTACGCACCTGAGGGCTTAGGCGTAAACGAAAGTTTTAGAAGTAGGTAAAAAAAAGTCATTGGGCCCCTTTAGCTGGCGCTAAGAGGATACCACGCAAAATGCGATGTTATACGGGGCACTCCTAATTTACTAATTCACTTATACATTGCTTTTGGATTCACTTTGACGGATATTGCTTGACACTTGAATTACTTTCAGGTACGTTGAGAAAGACCGTAAACACGGGTTGTGTGCTCGAGCTGACGTTTCGACAAGTGGACTTGTCTTCAAGGCCTGAAGACTTGCCTGTGAACTTGTCTTCTTCCAGGCTGTTCCAGACTTAAAGACGACAAGTCTACTTGTCAAAACGTCGGCTCGAGCACACAACCCCTGTTTACGGATTCTTTGAACGCAAGCTTCCATCTTCCCAATCTTGTCGTTTTTTTGGTTAAGGTACGTTGATTCATACTTAAGTTACTTAATTAATTTTCCATCAGTGCAAAAGTCACGCGGTTCCTTGCGCACTTGCGTAGCACGAATCGAAGGCAAAAGCGATCGCCCCCTTAATGCACCCAACGGTGTTTTTTGCACGGCCTCCGAGATCTGAGGCATTGGAAGCGTTCTGCACATCACGTGGTTTTGCAGTGCCTCAGGGATCGGCCCACCTCTGACCGAGCGATGATGTGTGATGACGTAATCACGAGGCGTCCCATTGACGTCATTTCACTGCAGACTCAGCAATAATGACCTACTTCGCATTAAAAGTTGAACAATAAATTCGATTTCCAGTTACAGTTAACATTCCACGTGTTTTCGTTTGCAATGAGGACTCAACGGACTCGCTATATTTAGGTTTGGTTCGAAATTAGAAGAAAAAATTAATGTTAGCTATCGCACTTCAGTACAGTGCTTTGAACGCGGTTTTCAGTGTCACTTGAATTATACTTTGCTTACTTGGGAAGAATGATCTGTTGCTATATAGCGGTTCTTCTACGGCGTGCAGTCCATAAATTCATTCCTTCTGTCGCTCTTATTGGCTGCAACTGATCCTCAAGCATATGGGTCTATAGGCACTCTACTGTAAACCGCATCCTTCACTATTCTTACCATTAAGCCAAAGCTCCATGGACTAGCGTAGTTAATAAAATTATCATTTAGTCTCCGGATTGCAGGGACCTACTGATAAAACATTTGCATTCGATTTGGTTACAGAATTTCTTTTGTATTCGGGAGTCGGTACCAATTTTCAAAACATCATTCAGAAGGACATACACAATGACAACGTGGAAAGCTACAGCATCTTGTAAAGGCATAGGTTCGAAAAATGCTATGAGGGCGCTTAAACCTCGCCTACAAGAGCACAACGCTGTAATCTTATCGAGCCACGTTCGCATCGCCTTCTCCTTCGTTTTGCCATACTACGCTATCAGTGGGCAACTCAACCTTGCTGTGAGGAAAGGAACGTCCGTGCGCGTGAATGTTGTAAACTCTCCAAGAGCGCGTACTGCAATCACAGTTGCGAAGTACAGAACTGCAGTACTTTTGAAGCACTCGCTGCGCGTTTGTAAGGCAATATACGCGCACTAACTTAGCTGCGAGCTTTGTTCATGCTGTGGAGGATGATGATGAATTCTAGTCGAGCCCTTTGTGACGGTTTGGAAGCTTTCAACCACTCATTCGTTGCTCAATTCAGTTGATGTGATGCCTGGACTGATTGTATTGGCAGCCTACGAACTAAAGGTGGCGCGCTTCGCGATTCAAGATTAAAACCCCTGAAACTTCGTAAAGTAGCGACACACTCCTCCTCCGCTCTCGCTTCTCCTCGGCCTCCTCTCCTTGGCACTAAAGTTACTTGGCACTCCAACGTGGCGCCACCTGCCTAGCCCCTGCGTAGCAGACGCCCTTTCGTTGAGAGAGCGCTTGCTTGCCAGGCAGCGCGCTGAGAGCATTCGCGCGAGCCGTCTAACTCATATTTAAATTATCGAAATGAGTGCAACGTTGGCCCATGACATATCTGTAAAGTGCCACATAGGGTATACAATATGTGCAGAGGGCATTCACAATGACCGTCAGTGGAAGCAACAGCTCGCGTTGACTCTATAGACGAGGGACGGCGCTGTCGCTGACGGCCAATTTCAGAGTTTGATGAGGCATCTTAGGCTTTCGCCTTAATAATGCGCCAGAGGGCGTACATCATTAATAGTTGGTACATTCGAACAGCTGTGGTTGTTTCGTTAGGTGTTTAGACGCACCAACCAAAACGCAGTGTAGCACCTTCTACAATTACGTTTGTTGTAGGGGGGAGGAGAACGGTGAGCATGTGACAATCGATGAGGCACAACCAAAACCGCTCATGTGCTTTGAAAACCTTGCAACGCAGTGTATGGCACCTTCACATGCTCACCGTTCACCTCCCCCCTCCCACCTAAGGTATGTAGGGCGCATGCGCGTTTTGGGTTTCCTTTTCCAGTTGATATTTTTCATTAAACTGTTGTTAGTCCCCAGTGTGTGTGGCCGTCATACTTCTCTTCTTGTGTACGTGTTTTTTGAAAGCTCGGTTCCTCGTTTACAAGTATTGATGACAAAAAAAAAAAATCAGACCCCGCAGAAGCGTTAATGAAAGGTGAGTGAGAGATGGCGACGTACTGAACTGCGACATGTCTATGGCGTTTGAGCGGGCATCGAATTACGCGAACCTCGAAGCATAATCATAGTGAGAGACTCGCAACTTACCTCGCAAGGTCGAGTCGAAAATATCGGCCTGAAGTTCGCGCTTCCGATTCTACGCAACTACGTCTTTTGTCCGCGTAACGGATGGTTTCACGAAAAGTTTTTGGCCGTTCGGGCATCAGAACTTGTTCTGGCATCGGAAGGCGCAACAGCCGCCCATAGGCACCCAACAGCGGCGTCAGTCTTGGGTGAAAAGTAACAGCACAATGCGCATGGAAGGACAAATGCGTATCCGTAACACAGATGTGCTGTACCCTAGCGAGTCCACGCTTCAACAGCAAATATGGTAGTCGAGAGCGACTGTAAACAAAGGAACTCTGCGCGCGGTCCCACGTGACCGCATCTGGCTAATACCGACGTGGCGTCAGCCTGGGAGCGGTCGGAGGAGGGAGAAAAGAGAGGAGGCGTGCTTTTTTTCCACATATGTCGCTACTTTATGAAGTTTGAGGGGCTTTATTCAAGATGTCAGACACCAGAGGGGGGGTCAACCCGACTGCAACCTAAGGTCCCTAGATAAAACAAGTTTGTTTTATCTAGGGACCTTACTGCAACCAGAAAGAAAGATGGGACGTGCGGACGCACGCCCCGTACCCCTTTCACCAGCGCAAAGAAAATGGGCTTCGATGACGTCAGTTTTTCTTGACGCTCTCGCTTTTAAATTACTAATGTCTGTCCTCGCCGTTCCCGGGTAGACATAAATTGTCAAACACCTGTGGCGCATACCCGCATACCGCGGTCCGTTGAATACGGGTATGTGCCACACGTGTCTGCAGGAAAGTGTTTGACGACGTATACGACAGGCCTTTCCCGTTATTCATGTCATGACCAGCCAGATATATTCGTTAATACTTCTTACCCTCTCATACAAATTTTGGTAAACCCCAAGTTAAGGAGGCGATGACGAGAGCACCCAGACGTAGGCGGCTAGATAGATGGATAGATAGATACGTAGACAGAAACGCAAAAGTGCTTACAGTACGCAAAGAAATGCTTCGTATTTAAAATCACCGCATCTCCACGAAGTGAATCATGACGAGTGGGCGCAGCTCTGGGTATCGTATGGGTGAGTACCCGTACGTTACCCGAGCGTTGCCCCATATAATGTAAACTGATTGACATAAAGTGACATAAACAGTCGACGACAAAGACAGGTCCTAAGGTCCATAATGTGTACTTTGAAGGCACCGATTAGTATAAAGGGTTTGTGCTTGTAGGTGTTTCACATCGTTTCGTCACAATTATGATATACAGGGTGTTTCAAGAAATGTGTCCACTATTTTTAAAAAATCAGCAAAATGCGGTATTTGCTCGCTGTCTTCACATATGCTTTTTATGTAGCGGCAGGCATCTTAACATGGTTGAAGACATGATTTGGGACAATAATTAGGAAAGTTAAATTAATTAACTTTTTAATTAGCGGAGTTAGGTGGTCAAGTTCAATGGGAGAATTAAAGTCCTTCATGCGAAGAACCCATTTCAGCTTTGAGATTTCGAATAAGTGGCCTATTATAAGTGGTATATTAGTGTATTGCTAAACCTTTTTTTTTTTTGTCATATGCTTTGATTGAAGGGTGCTTAAATGTCGGTGTTTTTACGGTGTTGTGGCCTTTTATTTTGTTCTGGTTCGCATAGTGAGTGCTTCCCCAAAGTTACGGTGGGCGTATAGTGAGTAGGTACCTTGCATACCTTGCATGTGCTGTGCACGAACGGTGGGCGTATATTGGGTACCTTGCATACCTTGAGGCCCAACGAACAACGGACAAGCCTCGACCCTAAGGTGCTTCACCCCTAAAACATTTGCAGTATGCTGCCACCCATCTGCTATGTATAAAGACAAGCGATTTCGAGGCCCGAGTTGAGCTGGACGTGGGAGCAACACACAGATAATAGTGAGTAATAGCTGAGCGGCTCAGCGGGCCAGCGGAGCAGCGGAGGGGGCAGCGGAGCGAAAGACAAATGGAAGAGTAATAGCTGAGCGATGACCAGCTTGCTTCAGCGGAACGCATTGCTGCGCCACCTCTTGAACAAGGTTGAAGTTACTGTCAATCGAGCAGAGGCTTTGCTTGGAAAACGCTCCCACGCTCGTCCGCTGCGCAAGCTTCGCTGAGGAGACGAAATGAGCGGGTGAGCGGCTCGCTCCGTGAAAACGCTGGCCGTGCCAGCGTGCCGCGCATGCGCAGTCGGCGTCTCCGCTCGTTCGCTGGGCCCGCTGGCCCGCTGAGCCGCTCAGCTATTACTCTCTAATGAAGGATGACGTAGACGGCGGTGCGACAGATCAAACTTGCAGAGCTGGGGTTCATTGACGTGGATACAAACGGATTTCATTGGTCAGTCCCTCTTTACCTCCATCGGAATACCTGCTGCTGAGGACAGCATTTATTCCGCAACGACGCCTGTACTTGGTCGTAGCTCGCGATAGCATTGGAGCGAACGCAGCCCCGAATGACTGCAGAATGGTCTCTCACATAATTACCAAGAGCCCTTTTCTGACAAAGGAGGGAGCGTCTCATTTTAATATATCAGCTATTTCGTACGAAATCCCTGTAATGTTCATTTATAAAAAAAATGGCATCGCCAGCTCGCGCGCTATGGGTCTCATGCACTACAAGAATACCCACGGACGCTATGTACAAGCAAAACAACGGGAGTTTCAACGCAACAGAACAGAAAAAAACATGACTGAACCCTCTGTCAAAGGAATCGGTATAACACGAAAGTGAAACGTGTCTTCACAGAGGTAGTTGAGCGTTTATTATGCATTGTTTGGCCACAATGGCGAAGAAATGAATGCTACAGCAACAAATTGTAATATCACGCGAAGAACGGCAAGCAGCTCGAAACTTGCTGCGCGCACCTCAAGCAGAAATGACGTACGAAATGAGCATACACAGGACGAGCGCGGACTAACTGTCACAGCTCGATACCTAAAGCACGCTTCTCTAACACAAAGAAAGACGCACGAAACGACCGCACAAGTATACACAGGACGAGCGCGAACAACTGTCAATATTGTTACTTCGTGTGTGAGCAGCGCGCTCCTTTCTTAAACGCGGCCGCTGCGGCGAGCGAAGTGACCTTCATACACTCTTTAACCACTCTAACTTCATAGCAAACTTGCGGTGGAAGCAGAAGACGTACAAAGCGCCCCGATGCCACGATCACGAGATAAGCGCGCGCGCACGAGCGACCACGCCCCGTGGAGGCGCGCGCTCATCGCAGTGAGAACCGCGGCGACCTTTAGAGCGCGCACTCCGTGCCACCTTCGCGCCATCTCGCTATTGATGACGAAAGCGCGCTGAAGTCGACGAGCTCTGAGGACCACCACCGGTATATGGTGTATGTAAATAGCTTGCCGTTACCAAGCTGAGGTACGTGCGCTGCTGTGGCCGAGTGGTTTCGCGCCGTGCGCTGCGGAGCGAGAGGTCGTAGGTTCGACGCCCGGCGACGGTACTTATTCTTCTTGTTTTTTCTTTGATCTCAATATGTTAGTTTATATTTTACAACGTCATATCCGTGACGGAAATACGTCAGAGGAGCCGTGGCGGAACCCGGCATAAAACACTTTCGTGTTGATAAAATAATAATAATACAGGCAATAACGCATCACTAACCTCCGTGGCCACAGAAAACTTCGCGGAGCTGAAATGTGTACTCTGTGAGCCATTGCTGGCAGCGCCACTTTTCCAGTTTTCTTCACTACGTATTTTCATGAAAACTTCGCGTCTCGCAAGGAAAAAATTACATTTGTGTTGTCACAGGTGGTCAGATTTGTTCACTAATGCACGAAACATGCAAAGCGGCACTGTTTTTTTCCTGCCGGCGTGTTAAGAATCTGACTAGCGTATTCCAGCAAGGCAGCGGCTGCAATTTGTCGCCTGCTTAAACCTCCACGATGGGGCCTCCCGACATTCGCTTGGCGAGGTGACAGCCATTGCTCATTACGAACGCGCTTGCGCTCCTGCCACGCGTCATAAGATGTGTCAACGAGCTTCTTCGCCGACATCATTATTCTACGGGGTGTTTTTCCGAAGTAGTTTCAAGCACTGGGGTGTCTCTGTGGTAGCATACTTGACTGCAACGCATAATGCGCAGGGTTCGATTCCGTCTAGAAAACCTGATCTTTATTCTTTGCTTTCGTCGAGAATTTTCGCTCATGAACAACAACGCCGGCGCCGGCGCCGAATTTTCTGCGAGACGGCTTCTTTAACGCTGTGGCGTTAACCAATTAATACACACTAAACAGAAAACGTAAGACTGAATGAGCCAGCCTGAATCATTATTGGTGGGTTAGTACTAGCCCTTATGTTTAAGGGAAGTTCCAGTGAGCGAGCCAAGTTTGGCCGAAACGAGTCCTAGTGAGCCAAGCTGACTAGATCTTTGGTGTGCCCGAGTCGAAATGAGCCTTAAGCGACAAATAAACTATGTGCGTGAGTCTGAGTGCTGTTTTTCTTGCCGAGGTATGCGTTAAAGTATGTTTACTCACCGCGAAAAACTTCTCCCAGGCCCCGATCGCCATATAGTTCATGCCCCTTTCGTCATGCGCTCTCATGGACTCGATAGTCGCCAAGCCGAAGGACTGCAAACACAAGTGTCGAAATAGGCGTTCGTCAACGCTAAGAACAATATAGCGTGGATCGCCTATCACGAATGAATCAAGAGTGTGAATGAACTTGATTTCAGCATCTGGTGATCAACCATCTGGTGTTCTTTAACGTGCTCTGACATCGCACAGTATACGACATTGTCTTGAGACTCCGCACAAAGATTCTATTTCGCCAGCAGTTCTTAAGATTCGCCTAATCACTGGGATATATTCAAACTTTCTTAAGCGCTCTGCCTCATGTAAAATTATAGAGAAATTCTGTTGTACCTGGAAGTGGAAGGGATGCACACCCGGCCTCTCGAGGTGCGACATGGCGTTCTTGCGAATGAGCGCCTCGAGGAGTACCGAGTCGTGCACACTGTCCACCATGGAACTGAGCTGGTAGGCGACGGCGCATGCGTGCGCGCGGAACTGGGCATCTGCGGGCAGCTCGTCGATGCTCTTGTCCTTGAAATGGCGGAACAGCTGGAGGTAGTCCGGGTGGCGCGAGAACATCGTCAGGAAGATGAGCTCGCCGTAGTCCTTGTGGGCGCCCTGGAAACGCTTCCACGTATGCGTCACGACGCTCCGCTCGCGTTCTGTCAGATGCGTCCGGGGATCCGGAACCTCTTTCCTAAAGGCACTGCCCATGAATATGTCTCTGCACCGGCTCTCCCTCTGACGGTCGTCGCTAGAGTTGCGCGCCGACAGGCGTACACCCACTACAGGGGTGCTGACGAACCTACTGATGGAGAGATCGCGGTGATGATGAGTGGCGATCCTTCGAAACTTGGCCGGTCAAGAGTGATCTTTCTTGAGCTGGTTGGAATGGCATAATCGATGAAGACAGATGCTGTGAAGCACATCGAACGCGGATTTCGTTCGTGGTTTTCCGTGTGCGCAACTACGGCCTTCAACCATCACGTCCTGAATACACAGTATAGTTGACACATGCTTGAAATGAGGGATGGTTATGTATGTAGTGAGAACTTCATTGAATATAAGGCTTCTGGGCACGTTGGTGCGATCCACATTGCAGGGCTTCATAGGTCTTTGCAGCTCGTAGAGCATGGTCGAGCAGCGCCTGCTGCCTTTCCCGATCCTTGCTAGGCCAGTCAGGTCTCTCACTGCCTTGGTTCGAGATGCTGCCCTCAAAAGGAGGGAATTGGTGTTCTGGGGCCGCCATTCGCATCACCACTTGATATGGGTATAACGAGGCGTTTGAGGACGAAGCAAACAACTGAAACGGGTGAGTATTGAAGCGAACAATGATGTTCCTATTCAGAAAAAAAGGTTGTGCAATGTAATTACATTTCAAGCAAATGAGAATAACGTTCGCTGATCGATGTGGAAAAATGACAAGGAGAACAGGGAGCAGCATGGCAGGCGTGTATAAGCTTCCTTCCTTGTTTTTCGGTTCGAGCTTTACCCTCGCCACCGTGACATCACGAAGTACCGTGTGCATCTCAGACGCTGACTAGCGTTTTGATCATTCTGCTTACGCTGTAACTTTAAGAAGCTTTATTTAGTGGACAGTAAACTCGCTATGCGGCGACATGCAGTGAGCACTTACTCGTCTTGATACTAACTTTCCGCAGTCCTGCTTTACATGAGGACACGAGTGCTGCTCTCTTGATCATATGTCCTGGCTGTGCACATTCAATGTCGGCTCCGGTCTACGCACTAAGGGTAAGTGGGACGAAGTTCGTCGAAGTTCGCATATGTAAAGTATGGCCTCCGGCATTTCTTGTATTCGCAAAGATCTCAGAGCCATACTTTACTTCTTCGTTGAAAGCCGTGCGGCGGCGCTGCAAATAATTACGCTCACTGTCAAATTTATTGTATTTTACTTCACATTTCAAGTTACTTTCGTGGCAATGCGTACCAACTGAAGCGAGATTCAAGAAACAAGGAAAAACAATACAGCTATAAGAAGTTACATTAAAGAATAAAAACTCAACATCGACTGCTGCGATTCGAACCCTGGTCTTTCGAGTGGGAAGCGGGCATTCTACCTCGGCACCACTTTGGTGGAGTCGCGCGCAACTCTTAAAACGACGACACATTGCAGACTACCGATCCCAGCGCCGCAAGCGGATTGACCCTCTTAGGGCTTCACTTTCTGTACATTGATGCTGCAGCCGTTCCGAGCACTCCCCTGTTCTAGTACACTCTAGTCAGGCTGAAGATATCTTGGTGAGCTTGAGTTCTAGTGGGTCCAGTTGAGAAAATGTTTAGTGAGTCTTAGTCCGAGGAAGCACAGGTGAAGAAAATTGCCGTGAGATGAAATGAAACATGGTCACTGACCAAGTCTGCTGGAATGATCTGATGTTTTGGAACCGCAGACGGGTTCCTTGATCACTGAGCTGGAGTCAGTGAGTCGTTGTCAATTGTGAAGTCACTAGGTGACGCGACGAGCATGCGAACATAGAAGGCATAGTCCCCATTGTTCTATTCATTGTAGCTGGCGTTGGCTGGATGATTAAAGATTCTAGGAGCCGGCGGGATGACATCTTCTTTTCCTTGACGATGAAAATTCTGATGAGTCTGAGTCTGAGTGAGTCCTCAGAGCAAAAGATATTTCTTGTGTGCGTCTGAGTGAGCTCCAAATCTTTTGCCGACCTACGGCCGTGAAGTCCAACGTACTTGTAAAGCTTAACAAAATCCAGATGAATATTATCAAGGTAGCAAAAATGCGAGCGAGTGGAAATTCCAGATAAGCGCGCGACTTTGCACGTTTTTAGTTTTCAGGCCCATTAATCATTGGCCCCACTAGTTATATATAGGCTGACTGCAATATAGTAATGTCGTTATCGTTTGTGATTTCTCAAACAAAACACAGGCGTAGGAGAAGCAATGAAAGTTAGGTGATAACCCAAGGAGAGTTTAATAATGTAAATGAGAAACAAGAGGGTTCCTGAGACAGAGCATTGCGGAATGCCACAGTGAAATTTGCGAAAAGACTTGTGGCCATTTGCAATAGGAAATCTTAATCTGTTGGGAGGAAATATTCAGTTCCCTTTATTAGGTTAGCGTCAAGATTTCTTTTGCATAGTTTGTAAAGTGAGAGTCTATGGCAAACCTTACCAAAACATTTTGAAAAATAGAAGCGAAGGCAGTCGCCAAGTAATGATTTATCAAAAATTAGGGTACCGGTGTCTTCTTCAGCATGCCTATTTTTCTTTGAGCACAATCACCCCTTTATGCCGACTATATTGATAAAAAGCATGGGCGTAGTTGGAAGAAGAAGAACTTTATTAATAGGGGTTTGGGAATAGGGGTCATGAGCTCGATGGGGGGGGGGGGGGGGGGGGCAAGTCCAGGGCTCCACTGGCACTGGCTACTGCCGCCTACCTGACGTGACCCAGGAGCGCAAGTTGAACCTCTGGGTCAGAGCTGGCGAGCTGTGCCTCCCATTGCTCGAAAGTATAGAGAGCCTGTATTTACCTAAAAAGGTATCTAAATTTGGTGGTCGGTTTAGGCATCCCCACGATATGTGATATAACGATGGCGAGCCGCCGAACAGTTGGAAGGATTGGAGGTATAAATTGTTATCCAAACAACAGTGCTAGCAGTCCCAGTTTACTGAGTGACAGTGAAATCTGTAAAATGAACTTCCTTCGTTCTGTAAAATGATATTGTAGTTCCGAAAATTCTGGCAGGTTTCAGGCATTGCAGGAATCGGATTTTTTTCGAAGCAGTCAGAGAATACCTGCTGATGCCGAATTTGTTGGGTGTGAGCGGTGTTCTACGAGTTTATCGACATATTTGTGTACTTTGATGAGCTGTGTGCATATCATGTGATTTCTGGTCACGTTGACCACGCTGAGTGAAAAGGCTAGCTCACTGCTCGACGCAACGTCGCCACTCACCTTACAAGGCAGACGTTACTTTTAAATGCGAATGCATTTCACAGTCGGGCTATGTCAGGCATCCGGCGTTGTGCGGCGTTGACGTTGTGCGGCGTTGGCGTTGTGCGGCGTTGGCGTTGTCCGCGGCAGGTGTTTTCTCTCCGCTCTGAGTGGAGAGGAGGAGCGCGCTCTGACGCGTGAGGGCGCTCGCATCGCGGGAGCTCGGCGGAGCTAAATATGAAAAAAAAATTTAAAAAAAAGAGAGTGAGTGGAGAGGAGGAGCGCGCTCTGACGCGTGAGGGCGCTCGCATCGCGGGAGCTCGACGGAGCTATATATAAAAAAAATTTTAAAAAAAATAAAAAAAATTAAAAAAAAAACACAAAAAAGGCAACAAAAAAAAAGGCGCTGCGCCGTGCTCCCGACCGGGCTGCAGAAATTAGGCGCCTTTTCCTTCTTCGAACCACAACCACCATATATAAATGGAGTGAAGCGCGCGCGAAATGCATTCGCATTTCCTCACGATTCCCTTCGGGGAGGTGGGGGGCATATTTTTCGATACGAAGCGTCAGCAGCGTTTGTTGGGGTATTCATACGAGCAACGCTGCAATATAGACATGTTGAGCCCTAGGAGCACCTATGTAATATTTATTACTCCCTATTGCAAAACCCAGCGCCGCTGGGTACCAGCGTCCAGTGCCATGCCGGATTATGGGCCCAGTATCGCGCTGGATACTGGGACGCTGGAGCGACATTTTACTGGGAGGCGCTGGTACTCCCGCGCAATACGGCTCTACAGCGTTGAAATAGCGGTGCATATGTGCCATAAACAAATATATTAGTGAAATTAGTGATATAGAACGCATTAACGCAATAAAAAAAATAAATAAAGCCATATGAAAAAAAAAAAAACGTATCTATCAGGAGGATTCGAACTTGCCACCTCCCGATTCCGAACTGAGTGTTCTACTCACTACGCCACGCTGAAAGATGCTTTGCTGTACGTAAAACAACTATTTAACCAACAAATACACGGTTCGGCTTCATGTTTACATGTCGCACAGTCACGATAGACGCGATCTTCCTTTCCAAATAACAACTGCGTCTTTATTAGACACAAACGAACGGCGGCCGGTACCGAATGACATGCCGATAATGGCACGAGCGCTAAGTTTCTTTAAGAATTCACATGTTAACTACGAAAAACATGAAATACACGTAGAGCAGGCACCCGTTTGCTGGCTGTTACTGCCGATTTTTTTAATAGCCGTTTCTCGCTCTTGCTGCTGGTCAACATTTACAGATGTTTTATGATGACTAGTTAGATAAACAGGTGCGTACATGATGAAGTGTTGAGTAGTCTTATCGCGCAAGCGACGATACGCCAGTACAGCGGGCGTGCCAGTGTACAGATTTGCAGTTCTATCGATACCTATAACTAAGAAACCGCTCAACTAAATACAAATACAATGCGCTAAAGGAATATGTCACTATGTTGGTTCACTAAGGCGTACCAAATTACCGACTGACAATTATGCGTTCTCACATAAGAGTCACGAGAAATACCGGTAGCGCGGCCGGCAGCTTTCGGTTTCAGCTTGTGTGCGTTGCTGAAAGCGCGTCGCTTCGATGGTCATCGCTCCTTGTGCGGACACCGTACACAAGGAAAATGGTTGATTTAGGTTAACGAATGTCCAAACTGTACTTTACAGTCATCCTTACGCTTTAGAATTGCGTGTACTTAAAGCGCGAAGCGCCGGTAACATGTAGACGGACACGGCCGGCACACTAGGCCTAACGCTCGCTGGGAGTCTCGCTGGGTAGGACCGGTCTCGGCGCAGCTGAGTTGCGATGGTTGAAGTTTCTGCATTCAAGCTTCGGAACCTTTCTAATGGTTAACTAAAGTTCAGCTGAAGTAAGTGGAAGGGCATACAGTGCCAGAGATGCGTTTCCGGTGTGCTGATATCGAACGGCGGCTGCTTTTCTGGCCTCCGCTGGGTGGGATGGCGAAGCCAGAGCTCAATTGCTTCTCGCCAACTGTGCGGCGATGTAACGATTAGCTGTTTCTGGTAGGACCGGCGCCTCCAGACTTATAAACACTGCAAAATGTAATCATTACAACAACCCATCCCTGATGCCAGACTGGTATATGCGCGGCGCATGCACAAAACGTGCATTCATCGCTGGCCAAAGTGCGTTGACGGGCTAGTTGGTTGTTCATTCTAAGTTTCTACAGCGCAACTGGACGCGGACGGAAAGGAACACGCAAACACACACACAGCGCTGTGTGTGTATTTGCGTGTTCCTTTCCGTCCGCGTCCAGTTGCGCTGTAGAAACTTGGAATTCATCGCTGCTACGTTCTCCGCAAGAATTAACGCTGTTATTGAATCTGCGTGAATAAGAAAAAAAAAGCAAGCTAACAAGCAAAACAATCAGCGTTGGCTCCTTTGTGTTATTAACGCAATTTTTTCTGCATTCCAAAGGGAAAAATAAAAATGACGGTGATTTCGCATATATAATGTCTTGCGCTTATCATTCTCTTTCTCTGCGCCAAGCTAGAAGTTGTGAAAATGTTTGGGACCTGCTAGCAGGCCCCTGGCCGGGGGGGGGGGGGGGGGGGGCTTGGGTCCCAGGGCTCCCCTCGAAATTCGGATGGAAGGGGGGCGTTTACCGAGGAAAAACAATAAAAATCGGTGTTTTTCCAACAAGTGCCCCCCCCCCCCCCCCCCCGAAAAAAATTTTTGGCTACGGGCCTGCCTGTTAGGGTAGCATCCATTGGTACCATCGAATCAAACATTCTATATTCAAAGATACCGAAACATTCCGCCGCATACACTACAGAAACTTGCATGCCGCACTGTAAGAAACAGTGCAGGCTCCAGTGTGCACCAGCGCACTCCAGTGAAAATTCCAGCGTTTCCAGCGCTTCCCAGTACGCGCCAGCGTCACAGCGGCCAAGCCAACGCCCCTACCAGTGCGACCCAGCTCTGTCCCAGTGCGCTCACCTAAGTGCCAGTGAATCCCAGCGTGTACCAGTGTTCCCAGTGCGATCCAGCGCCAAAAAACGTACTGGTATCACGCTGGGGGCGCTGGTTTTTGCAATAGGGAATTATCAAGCAGATAGCCAACACTGCAACCATAGCGACGTCAGACAAGCACCACCACCACAACTGATGGCAGGGAACCGTCCATGCGGCACATTTATTCACCGTCTGTACCTAGTTGTGGGTGGCTAAGAGTCGTAGCTGTACGTTTTTCGCCATTTGTCCACTACATTGAAAGTGCCGGTGTCTTCAATAGTTTAAATATATGTTTTCGCTGTTCCTGGATTGCTACAAACTGTGAATCGCTAGTGGCGAATACCCGCACGACATGGGACGTCGAGTGAAGGTATCCGATGTACGTTCCCTGGGCAAAGCCGCTTGGTTAACTAAAGCATTAGACTCCTCAAGGAGTTGCCGAAAAGGGGGATGGGGCTGGTGAAAACTTTCTTCCCTCACTGTGGCACCTCCGAAAATTCCAATTTTGCCGTACGCAATACTGAAAACCGGGTGTGTCAGCGCTTTAAAAAGGACACTTATGGGACACCATGGTAACGACGTTTATGGGGACCTTAAATGTATCGCGCAACAAACGCATCGTACATAGGATAAGTGTACACACAGGAAGACACCGTTATCATTTGTCGTATATGCACTGCATGTCGCCATTGTCGTTTACGGATCACTCGTAGGAAAAACAAGCAGTACGAAACCGCATACGCATGAACTGCTGCTAATTTAAAATATTGTAGCTCGGCCCACGTAAACCCACGGGAAAACAGCTTAAGTTAGTAGACTGGACCCAGTTCCGAAAATCACGCGAGAACCAGGTCCAACCTATCAGCGACATAGAGGACTGGATGCACGCCCTTAAAGAGGATGTTAATAATGCCACTCAAATTGTACCTCCCGAGGCACACCTCGAAGAGATCGATAGCCGGCTCCTCCACATGTGGGAGGCAAAGCAATCGCTCCAAAAGAGGTGGAAGACACTGAAACACAACAGAAACCTCAGGAAACGCATAGCACTGCTCAATAGAGAGATAGAGATGTATGCAAAAGAGCTAAGCCGACAACACTGGGACGAAACCTGCAATGCAATGGACAGGCATTTAAGTCTCAGTAAAACATGGCATTTTCTCCGCTTCCTGCTCGATCCAGAAGACAACAAAGCCACCCACCGACAAACCATCAACAAACTAATCCATGCGCACAAAGGCACCGAGGAGGACTTTCTTCGGGAAGTAGAGCTCAAATACATCTCTCAGGCTTCTCCTCAGCAGCACCCTGATTATACGGGCCAGGTCAACACCATCCTGGACGAAGAATTTACCGAAGCAGACATCCGCGCCGCCCTACAAAAACTTAACACCAAATCTTCACCAGGTCCCGACACCATCACCAACAAGACACTACGTAATCTTGACGATGAGTCGATCACGCATATCACCGACTACATTAATCACTGCTGGAGCACCGGAACCTTGTCCCCGCAGTGGAAAAAGGCCCAGGTCAATCTCATTCCTAAACCAGGCAAACCATTGAATACTCACAATCTTAGGCCCATCTCCTTAACATCGTGCATGGGCAAATTGATGGAGCATGCTTTCCTGGCTAGACTAACAAATTACCTCGAAGACAACGACCTTTTTCCACACACCATGATTGGCTTCCGCTGGCATCTTTCAACGCAGGATGCCATGCTGCAGCTCAAGCACCACATCATAGACAGTACAGGACGCTCCACTAAGGCCATTCTTGGTCTAGATCTCAAGAAGGCTTTTGACACTGTCACACATAGCGCCATTCTAAATCAGATTAGCACCCCAAACTTGGGGTCCCGCACGTATAATTATATAAGAGCCTTTCTTACGGGCAGGACGGCCACAATCACTGTGGGAGCACTCAGATCATCCGAGATAGCCATGGGAAGCGCGGGCACCCCGCAGGGTTCCGTGATCTCTCCTTTGTTGTTTAACCTCGCTATCATCGGCCTTCCGTCAAAACTACAAACCATACAAGGACTCCATCACACCGTTTATGCCGACGACATCACCCTCTGGGTGTGCGACGGCAATGATGGCTCCATCGAACAAAGATTACAGGAGGGGATTGACACAGTAGAACGGTATCTACAAGGAACGGGACTATCCTGCTCGGCGGAGAAGTCTGAGCTACTGCTATATCGCCCTACACTCAGAGGCCGACCACCCAAACATCACCAAGCGCAGCCACACACCGATATAACACTCACTACGCGCGACGGTCGCACCATACCAACCGTGGATAAAATCCGAGTGCTAGGACTGGTCATCGAAAGTAAGGGTACAAACGGAGAGACAATTCGCAGCATTGACGCCAAAGTATCGAACACGATGCGCCTTATTAGGCGCATCACCAATAAACACAAAGGCATGAAAGAGGCTAGCATCATCCGCCTGATCCAATCATTCGTACTCAGCCACATCACCTATACGGCGGCGTACCACCGATGGTTCGCTGCAGAAAAGGCCAAACTCAACAGCCTAATTCGGAGAATTTACAAACAAGCACTAGGTTTGCCTCAAAACGCCAGCACAGAACTCCTCCTTCAACTGGGTTTACACAATACCCTTGAGAAGCTTATCGAGGCACAACAAATCTCCCTAATACGAGCGATTGGCCAAGACTAAGCCAGGCCGTCAGATTCTCCAAAATCTCGGAATCTTTTACCACGCTCAACACGGAGACAAACACGACATACCACGCACAATACGTGCTAAGCTCACAGTACCACCCATACCAGGAAACATGCACCCTGAACACAAGAAGGGCAGACGTGTCAGTAGAGCCAGAGCCATGTCCAAGAGTTTTGGTCACAACCACGAGGCGGTCTTTGTCGATGCAGCACGCTATCGGGAACGTCACCGCTTCGTGGCTGCTGTCATAGACCACACACAACAATGCAAAAGCAGTGCATCAGTCATCACAAGACACGTAGAAACGGCGGAGGAAGTGGCTATCGCCATGACCATAGCCCACACGAACGCCTCATATATCATCAGCGACTCGCAAACGGCAGTTAGAAACTATGCCAGCGGCAGAATCTCCCCAGAGGCATTGCGGATCCTTAAAACAGGCAAAATTCACGAGGCAGACAAACGCGTGCACATACTTTGGTTCCCTGCCCACACGCCCCTAGGTCACCCGGACGTCAGTCCAAATGAAGTGGCGCGAAACGTGGCTCGAGGTCTTACGTTCCGAGCTGCGTTAGACGAAGCAGCCACCCAAACGGACTTTTCTGCGGCGGTATGGGAATGGGACGATCGGCTCACTAAATTCTGTGACATAACGCAACACTATCGAATGCAAAGGCGGGAGTACCCTCCACCTCACCCTAAGCTAAATCGGGCCCAGTCCGTTCAATGGCGGCAGCTACAAACACGCACATACACGAACCCCGTCATCATGCACCACATATATCCCGCAGTCTATAGCACTAATCTATGCCAGTGCTGTACCACCAGAGCCACTCTTGACCATATCCTATGGGCATGTCCAGCATTAATAAGCAATACTTGGGTCGCGGCCTCCAATGAAGACCTTCGGGCGCGTTGGCGGACTGCGCTGCTCAGTTCGGGCCTGGACAAGCAACTCGATCTGGGCGATCCAGCAGGCCGAGGAAGCTGCCGGGTGACACGGTCTCTCCGTTAGCTCCTAGGTGGGAGCCCAGCCCAGCAATCTGCCGGAAATTATTAAAGTTTTCTCTCTCTCTCTACATTTGACGAGGACAAGACAAAGAACTGCATGGCAGGACGGGCGCAGGTCAACGCACGTGCTGTCATGTACCTCTCTGTCCTGTCCAGCTTGAATGTATAACCGACTAGCTGCGCAATGCGTTTCGTTAAGTGAGTCAGACTTTATTAGAGTCCTGGGACGGGGGCGGAAGCCGGAGGCTCCCGACCGCTTCGCACGCTTCCTAGACGGCCCTGCTCCAGCTGCTTATGACACAAGCGATTGGCGAACACGTGTATGGCCACCTCAAGCTTTCACGTATGCGGCTTCTAATTACATGGTTCCTTACACGTACTAAACGAGGTTTAAAAGAAACCTCCTTGGTCGTACCACGGGAATGGTCGCACCCCCGGCAAATTTCGCTAAAGCCAAATATGAAGCGGCACACTCAGCTTAAGTCATGCTAAGAAGCCTCCCTGCTCTGTCTGGTTATATTTCACAGTTCAGCTGTCTATCCAAATACTTTTTTGTACAACGAACACAATAAAAGTAACTGCAAAAACAGTAATTAGGTTCCAATTTTAACCTTTGACCAAACTACTAAGGCAAAAAGTAACGTTCTGAAGAAAAAAAATAGGAGCTCTTCTCCAATCGGGTAAATAGGGACATGCAATGCTTGACGGAAGCGTTCCTGATATATGGTGCTTTTATTTGTTTCTTTTTTTCGTTATAAGTAGCGGCCGTCATGGCAGCCGTCTCTGGGACACTGTTTAATCCATTTAAATCGGTGTGGCGTCTTCATATTCTTTACAGCGTTCGTCAGCCTGTACAACGGCCAAATGGAAGGACCATCGCGCTGTCACGGAAATGCGGTTTTTAGGAATTGAATTTTTTCGAAGTTGGAATTTTCCTGAAATTTGCAATTCCTGATGTCAACCTAAAGCCTGTTTCAAATGTGAGCGCCTGAGCGGTGGCGCTCGCAGCGATTAAGCGACACTCATGGGACGCGGCGAAGCTCGGCGGCTGTTTCACTTGGAACTTTGTGACCATGGATGTTCGCCGTTCACCTTCGGTCTATAGTGCATTGCACTTAAACGGCCCCTCACCAGCCTCTGAAAATACATAAAAAACATGACTGATCCCTCCGTCATAGCAATCGGTATAACACGAAAGCGAAAAGTGTCTTCGGAGAAGTAGTGCTCATTCTGTAGTGATTATGAGAGTTTGTACAATGTTTATTGGTGTTTTGCAGCTATGGCACCTTTCGACGTGGATGCTCGCATATTGACGCCTAGTGGCACACGTCTATCTCGACGACTTACGTCCATGATCATGATTTAACCATTGTGGTAGCTGCAGTTTTTAACGCAGTTTTATTAGTCGGTGCTATCGCACTCGATGTAGTCAGCGGCGAAACACCGTTGGTACATGTGGAAGCTGCACTACTTTGACGACGATTCGTCACCCGCTATAACGAAACGAAAGGTAAAGAACATAACTGCCTCTAGGGCGACTCTCCGATGCTAGCGTGGTCAGTGTCTTGTTGCTATCGAGACGCTTTAACAATGGCCTCCGAGATTGCGCGCAGGCGCCAATCTCGGACGCCATGCTCTAACTTCGTCGTCGACGAATTGGTCTCTATCGACGCATGAATTTTTGAACGGCGCGACAACTTAAACGAAAAAATACGATAGAAACACACGAACACAAGCGCCGACTCACAACTGCAATTTATTCAATAGCACACACCATATATATATATATATATATATATATATATATATATATATATCATCATCATCATCATCAGCCTGTCTACGCCCACTGCAGGGCAAAGGCCTCTCCCATGTTTCGCCAATCAACCCGGTCCTGTGCTTTCTGCTGCCACGTTATACCTGCAAACTTCTTAATCTCATCTACCCACCTAATTTTCTGTCTCCCCCTGACGCGTTTGCCATCTCTTGGAATCCAGTCAGTTACCCTTAATGACCAGCGGTTATCCTGCCGACGTGCTACGTGCCCGGCCCATATCCATTTCTTCTTCTTGATTTCAACTATGATATCCTTAACCCCCGTTTGTTCCCTGACCCACTCTGCTCTCTTCCTGTCTCTTAAGGTTACATCTATCATTTTCCTTTCCATCGCTCGCTGCGTCGTCCTCAGTTTAAGTTGAACCCTCTTTGTAAGTCTCCAGGTTTCTGCTCCGTAGGTAAGTACCGGTAAGATGCAGCTGTTATATACCTTCCTCTTGAGGGATAGTGGTAGACTACCATTCATGATTTGATAATGCTTGCCGAATGTGCTCCATCCCATCCTTATTCTTCTAGTTATTTCACTCTCATGGTTCGGCTCCGCGGTTACTACCTGTCCTAAGTAGACGTACTCCTTTACAACTTCCAGTGTCTCGCCACCTATTGCAAAGCGCTGTTCTGTGCCAAGATTGTTCCACGTATATATATATATATATATATATACGTGGCTATACACAGCGCAAAAGAACAACAAAAACCAAAGCATGTTACCCATTAAGGTACAAGATTTCCTTATCCTGTATCCACCCCGCGTTCAGAGACGAGGGAGTTGTTCCCTCCTCGCCTTCGCTACCCTTCCTACAGGCGATATATCCTCCTCGCTACTTATTTCTTAAAAGCACGTAAACAATGACAGCACTAAGCGCTCGAGCCTATCAGGATTTCGCGCTTCTCGGCTACACGCTTTTAAGGGCAGCTTGCGCAGCCGGGAACACACCAATTGAAGTGAAATCAGTTGATCGTGCCCGATAGTAATGCGAGAAAAGGAAGAAGGGATGGGCGGCTGCACGGCAAAACAGTGCAGGAGACAATTCAATTCTGATATTTCGCGTATATGGACCAGTCGAGCGCATGTATACTATGTACGTCACGGGAATCACTGTCTGCGTCACTAAAATGTGCAAGAAAGACGAGAAACGCCAAGAGAGATTAATGCCCTCGTTTTTTTGTAATTTGAGAGCCAGGTGGGGGCCCTTTAACGTTTCTGCGCTAACACGGGCCATCGTTCGCCGTCTTTGGTGCGTGGTTTGTTTTGACGGACTGTCCCGCGTGGCGACGTCTCTGTTGTTGAAAATACTACTGCAGATCCACGAAGTGAATGCTGATGATGGAGCGAAGCTCCTTGGAAGCCAGCCTACGTGATTTTGTTTTACTGAGTGTAGCGCCATTGATCGATCCGCTAGCGCTGCGCGGTCTAAGTACGAGTGGCTTGCGAGCAATGCGGCGCGCTGTATGTACAGTCGCGGCCACTGTTAGATGCAACACTCGAATGAGCACCTTTCTTATTGCTGGCCCCCCTAACTGCAAGTGGATGGGGAAACATTGAACGTGCGCTTTACTTGTTTGTCGGAAAGAGTCTGAGCTGTGAACCACCAGTAGCCTTATGCAAATCTAAGCCCTTGTTTTAGGGGCGAAGCTCCTTAAGCCGTGGGTCGTGCGTCCTCGATGTATGTAGTTGTAGGTAGCCACCTCTCGTTTGGTTCTTGGAATGTCCGCTAGATGGCGGTACTTGTATATGATTAATATATGATGAAAAGCTGCGGCGCTCGCTCCATTCAGATGTATGGGCGCTGCTGCTTCTCACAATGTTCACTAGATGGCGCTGCGCTGTGACAGTACGTGAATTGATCACTAGATGGCGCTGCGGCGCTCGCTCCATTCCGATGCGTAGGAGACGGCTCCGCTGCGTGCTCTAGTGTGATAGGAGACCGCTGGGTGGCGCGGCGCTCTTGGCGCGCTTCCTCTTTCACTCGGCAGTCAGCGCGCAATGAGCGACGAAGAAGGTGAGCGACGAAGAACGCACGGAGGCGCCGGAAACGGAGCCCGACGTTCGAGCCCACGAAGCAGAAGGTGCACGGCGATGCCGAGAAGCGGATCCAGAAACTGTGAGAGCCCGAGAAACGGCGAGGAAACGCGCGTACAGGCGGGCAGATCCCGAGGCTGCGCGAGTGCGGGAAGCTGCTGCCAAGCGCACACACTGGTTCTCACGTCTTTCATGATGATGTAATGGGCGAATTTTCACGGAAGAGTCATGAACCTCCGGAGCTTCGCCCACTCATCATCATTCACCCCGTGGATATGCTGTGATTTTTTTATGCAAGAAAATGAAATCTAGACATGCTCTGCGTGCAAGTGTTTCATCTAACAGTGGCCGCGACTGTACATGGCTTCTATAAGCGCTCTAGGCACGAGCGGCGCGGCGCCGGCGCAATACCTGCGCGCGTTCGGTATGCGCGCTGCGTGCGCTCTGCGAACGGTCCTACGCATGACGTCGTGCGCTTGCTCGGAGAGGCGTTTCGGAGCTGCGCCGCCGCAGCGCAACACCTGTGCTCGGTCGGTATGCGCGCTGCGTGCGCTCTACGAACGGTTCTGCGCGCGACGTCATGACCTTGATTGATACGCTTGCTGAGAGAGGGTTTCGGAGCGGCGCCGCAGCTGTTCCGACGGGGACTTACGAGGACGACGGCGACAACGGACATCGTGTGAGCCTAAGGAGCTTCGCTCCTAAAAAGTCATTTGACCTTCAGGAAAACGTATTGGCCTCCGTCGGAGCCGCGCTGCCTTCAACCGCCGACATGGGTGCCGCCATTTTGTTAGTTTGCTTCCTTAACTGAGGTGGTGAACCTCGGTTTGGAGCAACCACGGCTAGTCGGTTAACTGCAGTTAGGCTTTCCATCTAACTGGATGCAGCTACGGTTTAAGCAAACTGAGTTCCGTCGCAAGTGATGTTAGCTGCCCGTGTAACTACGGTATTAGCCTAAATGTGTACTTATAGCACCGCTGTTACGTACGTATAACTCAAAGCTTCGAGTCGTCTACAATCAAACCTTGCGTTGAATATGCTCCTTGACCCGCCACCATGGTACAGTGCATGGTTGTTGTGCTTGACTGCTGATGCGAAGGTCGTCGAATCCAATCCTGGCCACGGAGGCCGCCTTTCGGTGGAGGCAACATATTTGAAGCCCGCGTGCTTTCACTTAGCTGCAGTTTACAGAACCCAGGTGGTCGAAATTTTCGGAGCCCTCCACTACCGTTTCTCATAAACAGATCGTGCTTTTTGAGACAGGATACCGCAAAAATTAGTAGTTATTCCTTCTATTATTTGCGGCCATGTAACTACATTGCTGTAACCGGCTCTGCTGGGCCTAGTCACACAAGTCTTCGTAGACTAAGGCAGGCCCGTTTCTTACTATATTATTATTGCGATAGCAATTATATGGACAGTCTCGACGGGTTTTTGCTGTTGCCGTCGCCGTCATGTCCTGTATAAAGTCCAAATTTGATAAGATTTCCCAGCGCATCGTACGTTCTACCCACTGGTTAATAGCGCGCGAGCGGGGGAGCGACGATCGCGGCTGAAGCGGAGATCAAACGAGCCGGTCCCATCTCCGTCGCTCCGAAGGCGCATGCGCTAAGATCCCCCCCGCCTTGTTAGACCGGCCGTTGAATGCTCAAGCAGAGCGGAAACGCCCCGCCTGTCTTTGACCAGCATGAAAAGACGCCATGGGGATGAGAGGGGTCCCTCGAGCAGCAACTGTGCGACCTTTGAATTTATCACCGCGGTCGTCGCTGGCACGTGCGTTTTCTGGCTGTCTCGGCAGCCGTCAGCGGGCTGCTCGTATAATCTTCTACGTGCTTCGCTCTCAACGCGAAGAGACGGTGCGAAAAATGTGCCTTGAGCGGCTGTGTTCTCATACACCAGCGTTTTGTAGAGTTGCGTAAGATCGGATCCAAAAAAGAGTTAGCTCCCAGCCTCACCTTCGTATAACATTACAATTTGTTGCTATCGCATTCATTGCTCCACCCTTGCGGTGAAACTGTGGCGTTTGTTGTTATTGTTATTATTATTATTATTATTCTTCTTCTTCTTCTTCTTATTATTATTATTATTATTATTATTATTATTATTATTATTATTATTATTATTAAATATTAATGCATTCTGCCTTCCCGCGTGAGTAAACATATTACGCGCTAAGCGACCTTCGGACGATGTCGCACGAACCAGCGCAGGCAGCGAATAATCGCTACACAGCAGTCGTACGTACTCTTGCATGATTACATATATTGGCTACGGGGAGTGCCATAGATGAATACAGTACGAAAAAAGACGACACTTAGTGATAACTCGTGCAGATAGGGATCCATCTTGTATGCCTGCCTCTGGTGATGTAAGTACATACATAGTAAGTACATTGTGCAACACCTTTTCTGCCGGTAACGATATATTCGGGGTGCGTGACTAAGTGAAGCTTCACTATTGCAAACAGATAATTGCAAACAGGAAGACGGCCTTTCATTCGCATACAAAACATGAAAACACGTAGCGAAGCATAAAAAGTCGAAAATCAGCTAGCAAAAAGCACGTGCGAGCAACCGCGTTCGAGTACATGTCAAAATCGTGAACACCAATCGCGATTACCTCGTCTAAAACTGTTTATGCGACAGACTTATGCTGCCGTGGCAGAAGCATCTAACATCACGATTCCGTTAACCTTAGCAAAATGTTCCAGGTGACACAGCGTGTGCATTCAATCCCTTAAATGTGCCCTCATTCTGCTTTGTCACCGCGACGAATTCTCAAAACCGAAAAATATTCGCGCCTAACATATGCAGTTAATACGTAAGCATAGGGGACACTACACTTGAAAACCACATTCACACCTCATACTGGTTTCTTGTCTGAAGTGCCTGCATAGATACGTGGTTTTTCTCGTGACGATGCTGGAGGGTTACTCTAAAGCAATGTCGCGTTAAACGAATATTCAGTTGCGCCAGCCCATTAGTGGACAATTATCGCTAAATAATCTGTGTTTATCCAAGGTCGTCGTGCTCAATAGAAAAAAAATTCCACGAGGAAACTGCATATACCGACAACTATACGAGCTTCAAACGATGTAAGCGCTTATTCTATGTTTGTCTCCCTTCTCGAGAGTTCGTTTACCCTAACCGAGAAAGAGCGACGACTACCTGTGGCACAGTTACAAGAACTACCAGAAGTGAAGTTTCAGTTTATCAGGATCACTTGAGCGTGGCCGAACTACATAAAAATTGTATACCTGCAGTAACTCCATTGCTTGGTTTACAAACTCTCATAAAAGGATGTGAGCAAAGCGTAAGCAGATGGGTCATTGCGAAAAGAATATGCTACGTGCGAGTTACGAAGAAATTGTTTAAGAACACACGCACTTTGTTAATTACGAATAGCCGCATGATGCATATCATAGCAGAATTAAAAAAAAAGTATTATAGAAGTGTCGCCGGACGTTTGGATGACCAGGTCTACCTATACTTAACTACACGTCTAATTGGAGCCTTGTCTGTGAGTGACAGCGCCTTTTTCCTTGGACGCTTTCTTCTCATTGGCGTTCTTGTCCGCGCAAGCCCTTGTCCCTCTTGGGCTTCTCGGCAGCCCCGGTCTTGTCTGCCTGGGGCGACGACACCGTCGCATCACGTGGCGACGCTACGGTTAGACGACTCCTTGGGCGCCTTCGTGTCCTTCATGGCTCCCTCAGCGCCGGCGCTCGTGGGTAGATCGGGGCGTGGGCGCCCCTTCTTCGAGGAGGACTTTCCCCGAGACTAAGGCGGTCGAATCTTCCCGTGCGCCACGGGAACCCGAACCGGCGACCTTGCCTGAAGGCGAGACGACCTTGGGTGCCGACTTCGACTCCAGCTTTCTGGCTCCTCCGCGAGGACTGAACGCTTCGGTACCCTTGGCGGTCGCGTTGGAAGGCGCCGTCAACGCCGACTCGTCCATGCTGTTGATCGACTCACGCGCCGTTGAGTATTCCGTCTGCTTCTGGTCGAGATCGGCAGCCGCCTTGTCGAACACGTCCGTGATGATGGCCACCATGTACTGTAAGGCGCCAGAAGAAGAAGAGGTGACGAGAGAAAAACAATTACTGCGAATAGAAAAAGCTGAGATACAGGACAAACCACAACATTCACCCCGTCGACGTAAAGCGCTCACGGCAATGCTATGCCCCCGAAGTTAGAGGAAGACACCGAAATCGGCCGGGGATAAGGAAGATCGTTTTTATTCTTGGTGCGGATGACTCTTGCGTTGGTAAATCAACGTTACTTCAGTGCGTGTTACACGTAAATGGTGACGTGCAACTTACGCAGGCGCCACGTTGTGCGGTGCCTCTGGTTCCTTTCAGACGTTCCGAACGCCTATGTGAGCCACATATAGCGCTCCTAAACCTTAGTTTTCCCAGGCTGCATGACCTGCAGTCGTACTGCCCGTGTTTCACGTGCAAGACCCCCCCCCCCCCCCCCCCCACACTCTCTATTTAACTCTACCCTACCATACAAAAGAATTCATGGTTCCTATTGCTCTACCTGACCCTGCGGAACTACGATTCCTAGATGAAACATTCTTTTTTTATGTAACGACCTTAAAGGAGTACTTCCACGAATTTTAAATATTTTTAGGTTTTTACTCTAGATAAACACACTGGTCTCGATAACATGTGGTGCCTGAAAATGTATTTGTAATACTGCTACCTTAAAAAAACTCGGTTTCGATATCGAGGAGGCGGCGCTTCAAAGTGACGTGTCATTGAAGTGTGACGTCACGGGGAGAAAGCAACCCGCGACGTACTAGCCGCAGGTGTGTCACCCGCTCGTGATGCATGTTAGCAACGATGAGGGAATTGCTGTCCAATGACCCCGACAGTCATTTCTGTGACATAGGCTACATGCAGGACGCTGAGTTCGTAAACTTAGTGGAGCTTTTGTGACACGTAGGCATAACGCCCATTGCGGTGGTACTGGCTTGGTTATGCTCAGTGACGAAAACTGTGAAATCAAAGTAAAATATTTCATACGTGTTTTCTGACTCCGGAGTGGGCTCATATCTCATATCAAGTTTCGGCTCATATCTCTATGTACATGAGCGTAAGTGTGTCCATATATTATGCTGCTAATTCAATCACAAGGTGTGACGTAAATCAACGTCACACTACGCAAATCAACGTAAACAGTACGCACTATCTAACGACTCCCCGAAAGCTGGAAAAGCTAGCGTGATGTTTGTCTTATTTGGATGTTTGCAATATGCGACACGGGTGATTCCTTTTGGAGGCCTGCGTGTAATGGCGTTGCTGCAATAAAACGACTAAGGCGGACTTGGAGAATAAAAAAAAAAGAAAGAAAACGCGCACCCGGCGCTCACTTTCGGGAGAAGCTGATAAAAGGAACGCAAACTACTTATAAAGAACACCACCTAGATTGCCTTTTCCCCTCCTTCTGAAAACGGGTGACGAATAGTGACTCACTATATAAAAAAGTAAACATACCAAGTACATATAAATGTTGCCGACCTGTACAAAGGTCATGAACGCAAAAACTGAAACAAAAATTCTTCATATATAGGTGCGCATAAAGCCGCTTTCGTCGTTCCAGCCCCGAAATGCTCACCGACAAGAACTTCTTCCAGGCATCAACGGTTGCGGGCGTCATGAGGCGTTCTTCCTTGGCTTGGAGAACGTCTACCACGACCTCACCCATCACCTCGAAGTGGTGCGGCTCGACCCCTCTGCGACGAAGGTGGTCGGTCGCGTTGCGGCGTACCAGCAACTCGAAGGTGACCGGGTCGAGGATGTTGTCCACCATGGACGTCAGGTGGTAGCCGACGGCGCAGCCGTGCGCCCTGAACGCCGGATCGTCCTTGAGCTCCGCCACGTGCTTGGCACGGAAGTTGCGGAACATGGGAAGGTACTCGGGGTGCCTGACGAACAGCGAGAGGAAGAGAAGGACGCCGAACTCGCGGTTGTTGCTGCAGAAGATGCTCCAAGTGCTCTTGATCAGGTTCTTCTCGTTCTCCGTCAAGCCCGACACCGTGTCCGGCAGCTCGCCCGTCTTGCGTGCCGCGTTGCCCATCGGTCCTTCAGATGTCGATACGCCTCTGCATCCCTTAGTATTCTCAAGCGTGGATGGCGATTGTAGGCAGCGGGCGCGTGATGTTCTGCTTCTTCGTTTACCCAGTAAGCGTGGCCCATGCCCAGTATGGGGGGCTTGGCCAAGAGCTCAGTATGGTATTAAAAGATTAAAAGACTAAAAGACTTGTTTGGATGTGGCAGCACTACGACACAAGGACAAAGAAACAAAGGAGACTCCACGGGCGCCGCTAATTATCATTCGCTCGAGTGCTGCTCGAGCGAATGATAATTAGGTTTGACTACGAGCGAATGAGTAAAAAATTCTAATAACTAAGACGCGAAAAACTGAGTATTTATGGACAACCAACATAACCTTAAATTGTTTAGAAGCTCTTTATAAACGCTTCAGCGTAGGAGCAAGTATATGACGATGATAATGACATATACCTTTATGGTACTCACCCACTAAATGAAATTAGCCAAGCACTGAGCTGCAGGAGGTCCACGATATGTACCTATCAGGCTTGTGGGAGAAACTGGTAATTTGAAATAAAACATCGCGTGAATAAAGGTACTAGACAGCCCGACGCTCAACCAGATGGAATACGTTTATGAAATCATAACCCACGTGGTGGTGAATACTTCGAGATGAAGTTTTGTTCTGTTTTTTTTTTGTCACCTCCTGGCCGACCAACTCGGGGCAGTCCAGCAGGTCCGCGGAGCGGCCGACAGGCTTGGCCTGGCGGTCCCCACGTGAGAGCCGCCCGCTGCGCGCTAACGTGCGCCTTGCCGGACAACAATAATGTTTAGCACCCATCCAACTGGTGGAAACTGGAGCGACCTTTATAATCGATAGTGTGGCCATTCCCACTCCCGGGGATTCACCACGCTGTGGATTATAAATGGAAACGTAAACAAAATGCAACGTAAAAAAAGAGGGAGCAATGAAGCGCTATCAATAAAAAGTGAAAAAGGTAGGAGAATCCAAAAGCCATCAGGAAAAGATAAAAAAAATGCGCCCACCTCCCCGAAGGGAATCGTGAGGAAATGCGAATGCATTTCGCGCGCGCTTCACTCCATTTATATATGGTGGTTGTGGTTCGAAGAAGGAAAAGGCGCCTGATTTCTGCAGCCCGGTCGGGAGCAAGGCGCAGCGCCTTTTTTTTTTTTTGCTTTTTCTTGTTTTTTTAATTTTTTTATTTATTTTTTAAATTTTTTTTTCATATATAGCTCCGCCGAGCTCCGCCGCAGTCCGCTTTTAGTTAACGCGCACGCTGCGAATTTTTATTGTTCAACAACGCACAGGACAAATCTCCCACCGGCACCACCTTGGAGGTCAAGATTCATTGCCATATATACGGGGTGGCCAGTGAACGGTTGTGCAGCGCGAGCAGTCGGTTTTTTCAACCAAGAAACTCGCTAGCAGACGCTGCCTGTGTCGGCGTCGCGAGGCGAGAGAGGGAGAGGGGGGAGCGTAGGAGAGGAGAGAGAGAGAGAGAGAGGGGGGGGGCGCATGCGCAGTGGGAGTGTGGACGCTGCGGGCAGAGATGCCTAGAGAAGAGAGGGGGGAGCGTAGGAGAGGAGAGGTGGGACGCGCATGCGCAGTGGGAGTGTGGACGGCGCGGGCAGGGATGCCTAGAGGAGAGAGGGGTGAGCGTAGGAGGGGAGAGAGGAGGGGAAGCGCATGCGCAGTGAGGGTGTGGTTGCCGCGGGGAGGGATGCCTAGAGGAGAGAGAGGGAAAGAGGAGGTTTTTTATTTTTATTTTTTTTGAAAGGGTTTGCGCATGCGCAGTAAGGGCGGTCACGCCGCACACCACCACCACCGGAATAAGCTTTGCCATAAGATGCTTCACATCTAAAGGTGGAACCGCATGGCGCGTTTTCAGACGCGATTGACGCGCAGCTGGAGGGACGCGCGCGTTTTTTTAACGAACGCCTTCGCGGAATCGCGCCGTTTCGTCCCGCACGGCGCGATTTCAGGCGCGTTTGACGCGTGGTCGAAGAAACGCGGGCGTTATTTTGACGAACGCCATCGTGAAATCGCGCCGCGGCATCTCTCTACTCGGGGTAGAAAAAGGAAAAAACGCCTCGCGCGTAGCGTCGACCGCTTCTTCGCCAAGGGTGAAGACGCTCGTTTGGTTTCTTCCAATGCCGCCAGACGGCGCCGACATCCACGCATCTTGGCGGAACCTTTTGAAGCTGGCGTGCGCTTCTGACGAAAAGCTAGCCACCCGGCAAACGCGGCGCGAAAACGCCGCTGCTTTCTGTCCATGCGGGTGCATCCGCGACCGCGGCAGCGCGGGCGTTCTCGGCGCGTCGCGTTTTTCGCTCGCGAAAAACGCGCCATGCGGTTCGGCCTTAACACCTGCCTGCGCGCACACCTCCTCAACCTATCCTCCTCCTCCTCCGCGGACAACGCCAACGCCGCACAACGCCAACGCCGGATGCCTGACATAGCCCGACTATGAAATGCATTCGCATTTAAAAAAAAGACTGGGGCTGGTCAAATCCGGTAAAGAAGGCTGTTTCAGCTCCACTAACGTGAAACCTGGGGAGGGGGGGAAGCGGGAAGTGTGCGCCGGTGTTTCCCGCCGCAAAATCGCTGCTAATGGGCAATCAGAGACAGAAGAAGAAGAAGAAGAGACGGAAGAATAAGGGCCTAACCGAGGTAACTGACCTCATTGTTTTGAGGTAGATTTCTTTGATGAGGCACTAGTGCTGCCAAGCTTAAGACGGGGCATGTAGGAGAGGGTATTCAGCTCCACTAACATCGTCGGAAAACTGCGTCGGATAGCAGCTTACCCTTAGGCGCTTCTTCTTCCTCTTTTTCCCTAGATGCCCGCTTTCAGTTCTTTATGACATGTAGGGAAGATTGTTTCAGCGCCATGAACATCGTCGACTATATGTTCGGGGTGGCTGTTGCCGTCTTCATTTTTAGTGGACCCATGGACCATCACTTGGCAGATATGTTTCAGGAAGTGCTGTTTCAAATAGATTACTTTACCGTAGAGATCCACATTCGTGTCTCTTGGTTTTAGATAAGAAACTCGAGCTCCTTGGTTAATTTTGTCGGGGATTCTGACACCGCTGCCAAGCCAAACATAATGTTTTAGACAGTAACGACGCACCTTTAACTCATGAAATGCATAGTATGCACCGGTGGCGAGTAGTGGGGTTTACACAATGTTTGTGGCGCATAACCATTTACGATGGACCGTGACGACGACATGACACGCCGACACGCCGACACTAAGGTGCTTCGCCCCTGAAAGAAAAAAAAAGCTGGTTTTCAGTGGCCGGTACCACTACCAGCGTAATTTTCCGGTTGCTTAAGTGAACTTGTGTAGCTCAGTCAGAATAACACTGCGGCTTGCCCAAAATGGAGCGGCTCCAAACGACAACAGGTAAGATGTAGTAAATGGTATGCCCAGCCTACCAGTCCGCGTTTCAAGAAACATTTTTCGGAGTGAAGATATCTGGGGAATTGTTCTTCGTCTTCTTCTCCAGCATGACGCTGTTCACTTGTCTGGTCTCGCTAGCCGACTACACAAATCCCGCAATTTATCATATATTTACAGTTTTTCGTCACGGTTATTACCCAATTTTTACAATAGTAAAAGAAAGGTAAGAGACCCAACACTTGGACCATATCAGTTTTGCGGACGGGCCGTCTGGTCATGGAACATTATCGTCATCATGAAAGGAAAGTAATTGTAAGCGCCACCTCTCATTGCTGGCCAAGGGGGGTGGCATCCCTTGCTCAAAATGCTATGGGCGTTAGTCTACAGCTTTACCTTGTTCAGCAGACGTCGCTGGATTTGAAGGCTTCAGCTTGTCAGCTGGGTCACCCATTGATCGACGTTTCGTCCTGTCATCGGCGGCATGAAATCATTACACCCAAAATTCAGCACCGTATGGTTGAGAGTATTGGTTGCAGAGCAGAGTGTACACCTGTTTCGGCGCTAAACCAATGGTGAAAGGCGGGCTGGTTGCTCCATGTCGCAAAGAAGCGATAACAGCGCAGTCAAGTTCCTTGTGTTTTTTAAATGCGAATGCATTTCTTAGTCGGACTATGTCAGGCATCCGGCGATGTCCGGCGGCGGGGTCCGCGGCGAGAGTGTAGTAGCGGAGAGTGAGTGGAGAGGAGGAGCGCGCTCTGACGTGTGAGGGCGCTCGCATCGCGGGAGCTCGGCGGAGCTATATATGAAAAAAAAACAGAAAAAAAATAAAAAAAATTAAGGAAAAATAAAAAAAGCAGAAAAAAGCAAAAAAAAAAAGCGCTGCGCCGTGCTCCCGACCGGGCTGCAGAAATTAGGCGCCTTTTCCTTCTTCGAACCACAACCACCATATACGCCTAGTGCACGCCGACCGAAGCGCCAGTGGTGGCGAACTTGCTCGTTACTCTCGGGGCAGTGAGCAGACGTCCGCCGTAGGTTTGTACGTCGTTGTTCGTGTGTCTCCGCTTTGTTCACGTTTTCGGAGTGAAATAAGCAGTGTCCGACGCATGTATGTGGTGGCCGGAGCTTCAAGATATGTCAAAAAACAATTGCTGTGTGGTGGGGTGCTCAAACACCTTCAAAAACTCGCCCGCAACGCGGTTTTACTCATTCCCCGCGAGGCCTTGCTGACATGCCTATCTAACGGGGTCGGCGCTTCTCTGCTTTTAAATACATCGTGCGGATTCTTTCTGAAACACTAAAGCGCTAACGTACTCACACTACAGCTTTGTACAGTTTGAAGCAGGTTAGCGAGCGAATATCAAGTTGCTAAAACAGCAGCGGGTAGCGCAGATCGACGGCCGTCGCGGGATGGCATCGGCGGTGCGGCGCTATAGCTCTCAGTTTATTCACCCATACGTTTGGCGATTTCCTTATCAGGGGATTCCATCTGCAATATTAATGCCACAACTGATTTTCTTGGTGGCACTTGTTCGGCGATGGCCCGTGTAATCAGCGGTAGCAAGATCGCTACATGTGCCGGCATCTCGCCGTGCGAGTTCGGAACATTTAAATATCAGTCCGTCCATACGATGTGTATTTATTAATGATACGTACAGAAACAACGTGGCAACAAAGGTTGAGTTTGAAGAACAACGAGAACTGAACGAGGCGTCGCATCAGTGAACAAAACAAACCAAACCGGCTACTTACCACGAGCTTTTGAAAGTAAAATTTAGCGCAACTTGGAAAACACTCGAAACACTCACACATTCACACACGCTTTCACTCAGGATACACACACCACACACACAGCGCTCACTACACACTGTTTATTGTGCGTGAATGACCTTCATTTATACGTACAGGAAGATGCGCAAAAAAAACAAACAATGATCAGCAATAGTGCGCATGTGCAAAGAATCAACAAGCGATACAGAAACCAGCCACCGCCCAACAAAGTTACAAAAAAAGAAAGAGATAAAGCCGCTAGGAGCACTAACACCTTGCCTCGAGAAAAGATATTTCCTTTTGATACAACATCACGGACGGCTCGCTAACACAACGATCCTTGATTTTTTCAATAAAGTAAGCTTCTAATGACAGACATGTTGATGATTTCACACGGTCGCCGAGTCACTTATGCAGAAGCTGAAACGTGGAACACAAAGGGATGGAGCTGCTTGGGATCCATCGGGTTCGAAGCCTCAAGTGATGCTGTACTTGCATAAGCTCTCCCACAACCTTTAGAAGGTGGCTGCAAGACATGGTGTGCCGCTGGTCTTTTCGGCGCCAGACAAACTCGGCAATTTGTGCCCGCGCATTTGCAATGGCAAGAGACGCGGTTGCCAGAAAAAACATGAGAAGCTCTTCGTTAAGTGCTCCACGGGGGTTCTATACTCCATTCCATTATCTTGCGGAAAAGTGTACGTCGGGCAAACCGAGAGATGCCTAAATGACCGGCTTAGGGAGCATGCGCAAAAAAGTTAAGAAAAACGAGGATAAGTACGCGCATCTTGTGGCACATGGTGCCGCATGTGGATGTGAACCACGCTTTACAGGTACGCAGGTTCTCCGGAAGGAGCGTCAAATCATCAGCACGTCTGTCATTAGAAGCTTACTCTAAATTTTACTTTCAATATGACGAGTTACCAACTAGCCCAACAAGTTTTAATACCACGAGCTCCACTTCACAGCTAGGCTTTGTCACGCTGGTCTGCGGGACGCACTTGGCACCTATACGCACTGGGTTGTCCCAAATTCCGCTAACTTCGCGCACGCGGCCACTTTTGTAGAGGCCCGTGCCTTTCCTGCAGCTGTCACCGCAGAAGTAGCTGTCAGGCACCCGAACGCAGGGAAAATCGCAGCCGCGTACTTCAGCCATCCCCTGCAGCAACGCTATGCAATGCGCCGTCGTCTGCTCGGCTCCCCGAGTGTACTGTCGCCGGCGCCCGCTAGGGTGGCTTTCAGTGGCGCCTCTATAGGCGGCGCACTACGCGTATATGAATGGAGTGAAGCACGCGCGAAATGCATTCGCATTTCCTCACGATTCCCTTCGGGGAGGTGGGGGCATTTTTTTTTTCATCAGCTCGTATTTACGCTGCTAAGTCCTGTTTTGGTAGTCTGCGGTACAAATGGAGTTCAAGAGGCTGACCGGCTGACTGACTGACTGAGTGTTTTTTTGGAACTGCGATCTAAAGTTACACATCTACGTGCCCCGGTATATACTCTTTGTATGGCTAATGTATCTTGCCCTGATTAATTAAAACTGCCGTAGTTTTTCTCGTTATAAAAGTGCTACCGAAAATACTCTAAGACATTTTTATCTGTCATTGCCCTTTACCGTTCTACCCCGTACGGGCGCTCGTGTATTTAGACACTTCCACACAGGGATATCCGTCGCCATAAACTTTGTTCACAAAGAGAGTAGACTTATCGCTAACCCTACTATAATACGCTCACCTTTCATATTTTTTGTGTATTCCTACAAAATTCCGGTCAGAATGCGTATCTCGGCACTCTTGTTCTTCTCATTTATGCATGAATGTGTTTTCAAATTGATGGATTTTATTCCATCCACTCTCATCTGTTGAAAAATTCCTTAAGGAAGGCAGCTGTTGAACCCAAGGCTAAATTGAAGTAATTTGTTCTCAAGGCCTCTGTTTTCTTACGGCGTGCACCACTGATACGGTATTCAGGCAGCTAATCACTCACTTTTTTTTTCGCAAAGAAACCACTCTAGAACAGAAAAGTTTTTCGTCATGTAATGAAGAAACATATAAGGCTTTCTGAGCACAATACTTCACCAGCTATTCTGCTGCTCTTTTGATTTTTCCTACGAATATCTTGCTGCCATGTTGACCGAATGTATCCGCCCATGACAGCGTATTGAAGCACAAAAAGAAACATTAGAGCAGCAGAGCATGTGACAGTTTATTCGGTCTCCTGCATGCGGGCAGTAGCTTCAGCTCGGATGTCCTTCCAGAGGTCCATGAAGGAAGACACCTTCTCCGCCTCGAGAATTCTACGCTCCATCTTCTGAAGCAGGTCAGGCGTGAAGTAATCCTTCCAACTTCCGATTTTGCCACTTCTAACGAAAGCGTACTTGTTCTCATCTCCTTCGTGGCCTTCAAAGCAGGTGAACTTCTCGCGCGAGAACACCTCGTTCCACTGTGGGGTTGTCTCTGCCACTCAGATCAAGCACCACCACATTGCGCATGGGTTCGGGCTGCGATCTTTCCAGCACTTTTTCGAGCAGCGTTTCGTCCTTCTCCAGAGCACAACCGTATTCTTCTCCCAGGAAATACGCTAGCCTCTGCGCCACCTCGCCGGTGTTCTTCTTGAGTTCCTCGTAGGTCAAGAAGAGCACGTTGGGTTCTTCTCTCAGAGCATAACCCGCT